>JBCFYV010002255.1:46284937-46383500 GCA_039000515.1 Timema cristinae
TCGGATGAAACGGTATTTTTAGTGCGGGATTACTCCTATCTTTTAAGACAAGGATAGAAGGACATTGATCTGGTGTAGATATCTCTAGTAAATATTCTACTTTCTTTTGAATGTTGAATAATTTTTTACAACGTTTCCTTTACATGTAACTTGATATTTTGTTTAAATATGCAAAGTGTCCTGTCTCAGCCAAATATTTGGGTAAAACGGGTTACTCATTTGAATTACATGTAAATGTATAAGAAATTAAAATCAACATGCATACTATGTTAAATTTATAAAAAATAATGTCATTACAACAAATATATGTTATGTCTAAGGGGTTCACATCCTTATTTATATAAAAATACATAATATATCAAATTATTTATTTTTTAATTTGCGGTGATCACATTTGTACCCCCCATCGCAGTCCTCTGGTTTCACACCACTGCGGTCTTCATGGGCCCAGCCTTGGCCTTCTTCAGACTTAGAATTGTAATACAGATCTTTACAATACATGCATGGTACATCTTCATTTTCGTTCTCTTCATCTGAAATAATTTCCTTTGTTCTTTGTAAGTTACATTGAATGTTAAGCTATTAGATGAGGTCTTATTCATTGTTATTACACTTTTTTCCCCTTAGTTGCTCTTGCTTGGATAGTTGCTTCAGTCAACTCTTGTTTGTAGGGCGAACAAGTTAGAATAGCTGCTTTTCCTCGTCTCTTATCATGAGGGTTATAGGACCTGGGGGACCTTTTAGGGTGTTTTGATGCTTTCAGGTATCCTAAAGTACCCTCTAATACATCATTGATGGCACATTTCATGCTTTCTTCGTTCCATGACTGACGTTGAGACGCTTGTACTTCTCCATTATCTGAAACGAATGTAAACTATGTAGGTTACAAAAACTAGTCATCATAGTTATTGCTTTAAATAATTATAAAAAATAAATATTAAAAAAATATTATACATTCATACAAGATATCTTCTAATTTAATAAATTATTAATTAATTGAATAAAATTGAATTATTCCCCTAATATCCCTCTTCTCAAAATTACAAATATGTTGGGCAAAACCGAATACTATCCCATTCTGCCCAACCGTATAGTATCCTGTTTTGTCCGACTACAACATGAAAACAAGAAAATGGCGTCCAGGCCAAACCAACTCTACTAATTATCACAATTTTCTTATATTGTAATCAAAGCCTGAAAATAGTATATTTAGAAGTGACTTATCTCTTAGTGATACAATTTTCACACGTCTTACAAACGCACTTTAGTCTTCTAAAAACAATTTAGTGAAAGTTTAAAATTATCACTTTGACTTTGTAGCACAAGCAATGACTCCAACTCCAACAGGTGATCGTTAAGAGAAGCTTTCTGGTTTTAAATGTAGTTTCACTTATTATCTGCTAGAGGGAAGCACTTTCTGGCCAAAAATATTGGGTATCCTGTTTTAGCGTACTATCTCATTTTATCAAACTCTCCCCTATATATTATATATAAAATATGTATTATACTCGTATAGTCGTGTATTATATGTACCTAATTTATTTAAAATATTCATCTTTATATATTATAAATATATAACACATAATATATAATTTAATATAATAGATATAATAGATGAAATATTTTGTATACTATAAATACATATATTGTGGGAAAAAAAGATAGAAAAAATACAATAAATAATTTTAAATTTACAATATAAAAAATATACATCCTTCTTCATTCATATCATAT
Source organism: Timema cristinae (assembly GCA_039000515.1). Taxonomy (NCBI): domain Eukaryota; kingdom Metazoa; phylum Arthropoda; class Insecta; order Phasmatodea; family Timematidae; genus Timema; species Timema cristinae. The sequence goes on from JBCFYV010002255.1 coordinate 46,286,672, forward strand.
CATATGATCCGGCTGAGGATGGACTAAGCTCATTGCACGAGATGCCATGATCCCGGGACTACTGGGGAGGGGGGTTTATATAGTTACGACTTTGCACCATCAGGCAACAATCTTTATGCTCCATACCTAGTCATGGATATCAACAATACCTTACAAAAATAAAAATACAGAGAAAAAAATCTTCAACAATGTAAATATGTTGCCTTGAGAATAAACCATGTATGAGGATAAACATTTACTAAAGAAAGAAAAAATGTGCCTTTTGTTTCATTTATATTTTAGTAATCAATTCCTAAAACCATTCCTGTGACGCTCCATTTACACTCTAGAATTAGCAAGCAATTATATAAGTTTACAGAAAAAAATATATATATTTATATAGTGATATTTCTCTTTACCAGAAGACATTATTTTGAATACCGGTACCAAAATATAAATACATATTGTTGAAAATGGATTATAAAATCTGACCATTCTTTAACATAATACAATAAATCATGCTATAACTAGACAATGAAAAGTATAAGTAAATGTTTTATGATATGCACAATTGAAGTTTTAGTAAACAAAAAAATATAGTCTTTATATGTTTCCATGAAGGATAAAATGCCAGAAAATTAGGATTTTGAAAAATTCAAATATTATAATTAATTATTTTGACGCTTCATTTACTTACTTGTCGAATTGATTGAGTTAAATTTATTCTTGTGGCTTTCATTTAATGTATGTTGGCTCGCTTATGGCTGTAGGCTCTTGCAGATTTAATTTGATGTTAATTTTGATTTTACTCACAAAAAAAATGAAAAAAATGTCTTCTTGAGAAATAGCTGTAACAATTCGTGAGATTTTGCTTGGAGTATATTCAATGGTAATAAATAGTCAAATCCCACCTTTATTTCTGTAGATTCCTCGCACATCATTTCCTGAGGTGAAGCACAATCCTAATTTGTAATTTATTCAATTTCTAGCTCCGTGGACGAGAATTACATCATTATCACACAAGATGATTGATTTGGAAGCCTCGCATTTTGTATTAAATTGTCCGTCCACCGTCGTTTGAAAAACGTTTAAATTCCAAAAAATAAATCTTCACAACTAAAGAAGAATAAATACACTTCAAAGAGATATTTGTTTTTTAAAAAATATTAACAACTTAAAATTCAAATGAGATGTCCAGGTAGCAAGCAGTAAAATATATTAAATTTTAAAAGGACAAAAAATCATCTGGGTTTGGACAGATTGATTAATATTGATTTAATCGCGTGCTTAGGAAATTAAAAACCAAGGAAACTTTTATATCAACACGTGCTAGAGGCTCATTCTCGTAGCGTAAATTGGAACCAGGGGGTGTTGACCAATATACCCACTTCCGTCCCGTTAAAGTTTTATAAAAAATAAAAGAATAGTTTCCCTTCCATTCGCTAGAATGTGCCACATGAAATATAACTAAAAACATGTCGCCAACAACTACATATTTCCCCATCAATTAATATGTGCTTAAATTATTTTAAAAGTATTATAAATTTCTAAACAATTATTTTTTTACTTGATTAATTAAAACTGTTATATTTTATATTGTATTTGTTTTAAATTTAACATTAGTATTTAATGTTTATTCATTTTAAAGATAGTGTTTCTAAATTTCCGCTGTTGGTTAAACTTGTCTTCATACTTATGTTGTCTATTTTTTACAAGTTTTTAAACTCTCTAAATTAAATTTAATTATCATTTATTGAAATAAATTAGAGAATCTTCAAGATTGTCGTACGTGTATTGATTTATTATCATTATTTAAATAAATAAGCCTTTAAGAACTGTAACTAAAAAACCGCGTTGGTATGTAAGATTCGAGATACCATCACGAACACGTGCTAGGTGTGATCATTAATTTAAAAAAATTGAAATTTAATTTTAAGAATGAGTGATTTTTACTTATATTAAATATATGTACATTAGGTACTTTATTTCCGTTTTCTTCTTTTACCTGACTAAATGAATTTTCATCTCATTCCAAACCCATTAACTTTTATAGGTTTTTTTTAATTCTAAAGATCTATTGTACATAATAAAACTAGTTTAATATATAATATTCAATAAATTTTGATAAAGCAATAGGCAGTTAGCCCCCAAGCTTCCAATTGAGGTAGCAAAAAATATATTGTGGTCGTTTAAACTTGTTTTGCCAACTTGGACTGAGCTAAGAGTTCTATAATGCCTAGTCCTACATTGCCTAATATAAAAAAAACCAAAAACCCTTTTAATATCTAGGCTTTCATAACTTAATGCCTATTGAAATTTGTGTTGGGTTCAATAAACAAAAAAAAAATCTACTTTCTGTGTTAAAATATAATTATGTAGAGATTAACTTACGAGAATGCTAGAACCAAGTTATAGGCCCTTAGATTGTTTATATCGATATTGGTTTTAATAATTAGTGAAGTATCGTATGAAATATGTTCAAAAGATAGTAGTTTATTATAATTACAAACAATAGGTGGCCTAAATTCTTGCAGTAGTTTGTAATCATTCAGGAACCTAGGTATGGTACCTAACAAATTAACTACGGTAGGCTAGGTATGTTGTTATCTATGTTAATTAATGCATCTGAGATTATATTAACATATAAAAGAATGGGGATAGTATTGTGCTAAACCGTGCAGCCACCGAGGTGAGTAATTATTAGCTACTATTACCCTATGGGCATGTACAAAAAATTATTTTAATTTAGAGTAAGACTAGTCTTTCTTACAAATGACTAAGCCATGACTTTTATTGAAGTTTTACATGTACACATTCATTCAAAAATATCATCATTACTTATACATTTAAGATCTTTCACTTGTATTTTCAGAAGATGGTGAACAATTGTGTATGTCAGGTTCCAGGGTGTCCTAGCAGAGCTTGGAAAAATCCTAAGCTTTCTTTTTTTAGATTTCCAAAACAGAAAAACAGATAAAAATATACTAATAACTTTACAGGTTATCTTTGAGCCTCTCTTCATGCAAATCCTAGTACATTTCCTGCTACAAGCACTTTTGACCATAGAATCTTTTAAATATGAATTAGGCCCTAATAATGTGGTTAAAGGCCTAATAAAAGGTGGGTGTGAAATAAATCAAGGGCTCATTGTGAAAAATGTTTTGGGCTATCTTCCTAGATATATTTATGACATTAAATAGTAAAATAATAAATACTATTAAAATGATAAGCTAAGTTGAGGTTATTTTTAATTATAGGACTATTTAAATTATAATATGTTGAAAAAACTGTGAAGAATCAAACTAAGGACCTTTGACTTGAAACTCAAACATTCTTAGATCTCTAATGTGATTTGAGCTGTGGTTTTGTATACATTATATTTTATCCTTGTGGATCATTCCACCTCATTCAAACAAGGAAAAAACAATTTTTGGCACCCGTGTTCTCAGATTTTGATTAAACTTGGTATGGCCTACTCAATCAAAATCTGAAAACATGTGTGTCATGGTCTGGTTGAACTGACGTGGAATGACTCTTGTGCATTATCAAATCTTGAATTTTGTATTTGGTCTCCTAAACAATTATCAGCACTTCAGTTATATATAAAAAAAACCTTAGGCCTAGATAGCAAGAATTTGGTGGTGGATAAAACTTGAGCTAATGTTGGCTGTAGAAGATAAGAAAAAGGCATTAATTTATGCTCTAAGATAGCAAATGTCAGCTTTCAAAATGTGAGCGTGAGAGTAAAGTAATTTTTATTACATTATATTAATTTTTTTTTTACACTGGTCTGAAGTAAGTTTGGAATTTCAGATGCAGAGAATGGATATACATTGTCTAACAAGAAACTTTCACAAGTGAATCAGTACTGTGTCTGTGCGATGCTTATTATTTACATGTACTGTATGTCTTGATAGTACTCGGAGTCACATGGAATGTGTCTATGCTTATTATTTACATATATGGCCGTATAATACCCAACATCACTTACTTTGTGCTTATTGAAATGTAGTGAGAATGCTGTATTTACTGACATGTTGTGTTTATGTTCCTTTTAAATTAAATGCTAGTCAATTTCTAATTATATAGTTTCTGTTTCAGTTTGATTGCCGGGTACGTTATTTTTACTTTTCAATTCCTTTGTACCCACATCGGTATGTTTTACAGTCCAAATGTCTGGCTAATTTAGTTTAGTTTGCTAGTGACACATTGGTCATGATTTAAATCTTCCTCATCCCCACCCCATAATCAATTATCTGCATCTTTTCAATGCAGTTTTGAAATCTTTCCAGACAGATGCAATTAAATGCCCTCACCCAATTCTGTCGCCGCACGGTCTAACGTGCTACCTCTGTTGCCGCATGATCTAACACACTAATCTCATGTTAGACTAGACTGCAGAGGACATGGAGATCAGGGTTCGATCCCGGTCATGTGCACATAAAGTGGTTTTCCATAAATGCCTTCACTCTTCATGAAAATGTGGGTGCACATCCTATAAATTACACCTACCTTATCCATAGCCCATTGTTGTAATTTGTGCATTTGCTATAGTCCTAACAGGTATTAAGACCTTGTGCTGTGTATAAGTTGCATAACCTGAACAGATAGTATAACAGTGTGCTAAAAACTTTTATATTGATTCTATTTGTGAATTGACTAAGCTAATTAGTTCTTTGAGGACTTTTTGGTATTGACTAGGTGTGTGCATATAATTTTTTAATAAACAATTATGAGTTTACAAAGATCTTAAAAAAACAATATAGAAACACTGCAATAATGTAATGTTTGATTCCTGGTTGTTGAGATTTTCTAGAATTATTTTTGTTCTGGACCCCCAATAGGCAGTATTTGAGGTTTAAAACAAATTTCAATTGAATAATTGATTTTTATTTTTTGTAAGGTTTGTGTTTCAAATCCATTATTTTCTGGAATCCTAGAATCTCCTTAAGGGTTAGAGGGTCCAATTTCTAATTACATTAATGTCTCCACACATATATTTCTAAGCCATTAATCAATTATTACATTATTTTTAGTAATATTAATACAAATTATGAAATATTTTGTTCAAGTACAAGTTTGTATATATTTTTTAACAAAAATATTGCTGGGTACACAATTCGTAACATTTTCAGATCGTTTAATGATCTCAGTCAAATAAATACTTCTTGCACACATCCACTAACAATGTTTTGTTAACAAAACCTTAAGGTCCACATAGAGCACATGTAATGTGGCCATAAGACAGTCCCAGGCCTGTTCAAACACACCTACAGGCCTTATAGACTTAGTACACCACAAGTGTGACCAGAGAATAAATACAAGGTGACACCTACCTTAACTCCAATGGAATGGGCCAGTTTCCCATCTGAAACTAGCTCATGCCATTCAGGTCTGGTTAATTGTTCTTTATTTAGTAACTAGTACGCACTAGAACTTATGCGGTAAAACTAGGCATTCGAAAGATTATTTAATGTGGCAGGCCACCTTGAGTTCTAGCGAGTCCACCACATATTCAAAGTAAATGTCAGGAAATTTTATCAGATTTCTTAAAAAAAAAACAAAAAAAAAAAAACATATTCACAACTTAATTACTTGGATGTTATTTTGCACCATTGTTTGTAATATTTGTGTTAAATCTGACAAATCAAGTTATTATCACAACATGCAATTCAATTACTTCAGCTTTTTCCATATCAATATTGATTTGTAATATATAAACAGCTCAGAATTGCTATAGTTGAAAATAAATGAAGTATTTTAGTTGTCAATATTTTTATTGGCGAAGCGAAGTCGAAGCTGAGGTTTGTTTTGAAGCCAATTTGAAGCTTCGCACACCCCTATTTTCTCACAACAATTTGAACTCAATTTTTTTTTATATACAATCTTAGCACATATTCATGTTTGGGAACAAATTGAGCCCAAACAGTGAACAAAACAAATTTATCAATTTTTGGCAATATGGCAAGTCAACAACTGAAGCTAAGTTTATAGCACAATAATAACTTTTTTGGTTTGTGTGTAAATATTTGTGAGTCACTTGGCTCTAAATTTGTAGAATTTGTTTTAGTCTTGGTTTGTCTTAAAAAATTATTTTTTTCTTTCTCTTAAAGGTTTCATAAACGTTCGAGTCGGATGCCGTCCTATAATCAACTCCGTGTAACCTGCATTCTTCTTGTTGGTTTACTTATGTTGCTGGATTCCTTTACCTTTTTACTATTAAAGACTGTTTGAAGTTGCATTAGTTTACTCAATATATCAAGTGTTTTAACATAATAGGTTCACTTTCATGTAATTGTTTGCAATCAATTGGACAAAATCTCGTGCCATGTATTTTTTGTTTCCATTTTATTTTCTTATACTATATGTTAAAAAAATTTCTCAACAGTTTAATTCATAGAACAGTATAGTAAATAAATATTTCTTTTACACCAGATTATAGGTCACGATTTATATGTATGACTATATTTATTTGATATTAAAAAAATATTTTTTTTATTCATAAGTGTTTGTTTTTTATTTGAATCACTTGTACTTTAGCCAGTCATTGACATTGTAACCTATTTAACTAAGCTATTTATGGAGATCATCACTTTTATTACATCATAGAAGTTTGAACCCTATTTGAAAAGCTATTATAATTCTTGAAATAAAAGGTAACATTTATATTAAGTTTTTATTGCTGGACAAGTTTATATTTTATGTTCAAGAAGGTAAATTTTCACTTTTCATTACTGGAGTTATACATTTTCAATTGTGTCTTAAAGATTCCTGGTGACAATACAATCATTAAACTTTACCAAAGTGAGTATATCTTATTTCTGATAGGAATGAAAATCTGAGGCCTTTTTTCCTACTAAAATTCTATCATATAGTAGAATTTTGGTAGGGGAAAAAAGTCTCAAGACACATTTGGCAGAATTTTTTTGGTAGGACAGTAGTTAGGCTCCGCTAGTACGCTAGTAACAAATCTAGTTTATAGTCTGGCTAACAGAGGGCTCTTATATGTGTAGTTTAAAAATCGCCCGCTAGATTTCTCGCTCAATTAGTACTCCTTCCATCCGCTAGGAGCGGGCTGTTTCGCGGACGACCTTTAACATGGTAGTCAACAATCTCTAATAATCTCTGATTGGAACCTAATTGACACTTAGTTGTAATTGTAACCACTGAAGACAATATGATACAACGGTAGTATGTATTCATTGCTAAATAATAAAATATTTTCATGTGTATGTTTGGTAAAATGAATATTATTGTCTCATACACAGGTAAGACCAAAAAAATCTAGATGTATATTCTAAATTCTATTCATCTTCTTGAGTTTTACGATGTTTAAAAAAGTTAAAAGTTATTTTAGTTGGGAATTGAAAATAATTAAATTCAGTGTTGGTACAACTGGATGTTCGTCAAAAAATTAAAGTAAATAAGATAATATGGTTTGTTACTCGAATTGATTGTAAATATAGTGTATAATTAAGGGGGGGAGGACGTTCTCTTTGTCACAATATAATATATTGTGGATATTATTAAAAATGTGATTACAATATTTGGGTTCACAGACAACATTTACTTTCTACTACAATTATCTCAGGGTAAATTTATAAAAAATAAGATAATATTTTAACAACAAAAATTGAGCACAGGGCCTCTGGGTCATGTTGGAAAAAATATACCTTTACTGTTTAAGTGGACTTATTGAACGAGCAACTATTTAATAAACAAATGGAAATCCTTAAATATATATATATATATACTATATACCTTTATAGGCAATTTCCTCAATGAAGTTGGTCGTTGTACACTAAAATAATTAATACTAAATAAGGCCCTTGCATTCGTCCTTGCATTTACTTTGGCAAAAAAAAGTTTCTTTCTAGAGTCAATGTTGAAACCGAAAAAATACATCTACAAGAAAAATTCTAATGTCAGTGAATTAAATTAAAATGAATATTAACCTTTGAACTAGGAGAAATAAATTCGAAACGTTGAATGAAGTCTGGTCGATATTGTAAGTCAATTTATAAGTCCTAGTCTTGTTCTGGAAGTTATTAAAGTTGTCCCCAGACATTGCACTATCTTTTACTGGCATAATTATGGTGTAATCGGCACTAATAAAACCCTGCCATTATTACAAGACTTTCTTCCCAAAAAACTTTTTACTTTTTTATCCGTCCACGTCTCTTTCTTTTCCAACAATGCCCAGCCTCGCTTCTTCCTACGTCTCTCCCCTCCACCACTGCTGGAGTCAATTTCTTTCCTCCTTGTATAGTGCGGCTATTATGAGTCTCTTAGAAGACGACAATAAAATTACAACTGATCAGGATGGTTTTTTAAAGTGGGGACGAAATATCCGGACAAAAATTCCAGTAAAAAGATAGTTGTTGATCAGATAAATGTATGGCATCATTATTAGGTGTTTTCTTCGACACAATACAATGTCCGTTGAAAATCATAAGTTTTCAATAAATAATCACTTAAAAATAAGTTTAAGTTAAATAAAATATAAATTGACAGAATTAAAATTCTTACAATATATATTATATATTATAAATATGTATAAGATATAAAAATTAATGATGTGTAAAATATATTTTATTTATTATATATAGTATAATATATATAGTACATACAAAATATTATATGTAATACGTAATAAATACAATCCATTTTAAAGTGAAAATAAATCTATTAAACCAAAACATTAGGACATTGCAATTAGGAGTTAGATAAATAATAGATACATATTTTGTAGGTAGGTATATGAATTTACTCCAAATAATGATAATAGTATGAAATTTAAAATGTGTCTCTAGAAGGGGAAAGGGGGTTATCAATATGTTAAAGGATATAGGTGAGTATTAAATTATAAATTTGTCAGGAATATAAAAGGATTATTTCAAATAACGAAATACAGTTTAAATATTTGTTATTTCTAAATGGGAGTTGGTGATCTGGGGGTTTTGAAAATTCCAAAACTAAAAGGACCAACCACTTCTTACAGTGGTGGAAGATTTCAATTGGTTAGAGTAATATACGGACCACATAGACAGCCATAAAGATCTACAATTTTTGAAATTTCTAAATGATGGAAGGGAAAATAAGGATGGTTTCCCTTACAAATTTCCAAAAAAACTTTTTTTTTCAGGATAAGGGGGATGGGAGTGAAATTCTTAAATGGTCATTTATGTAAATATACCTTCTTGGATTGTTGAACGACGTCTAGATATATGGGATTTCAAAATTTATTGAAGTCCAGTAGATGGAAGCGCTTAAAATGTATTCAAATAATATAAAAATAAACTCTTTCAGATGAGGCTGAAAGATGAAATTGTACACATAAAAACCATAAAAAATAACCAAATATGTCTTAGAATCTCAAAATGGAAATGTGAGCTCTGAATAGGGGAAGATAAGTCAAGCTATCCCTCTGAATAGCAAAGTTTTTAAATGGTAGCTATAATAAAGTAAACTGTAAGAAAAAAAAGATTGAATAAATGATGGTGGTTGTAAACCACAAGCTCAGTGGTAGAAACTATCACTTGTGGAAGTTTCATATAGATGCAATATTGTGTAGGAAGTGTTTGATGGAATACATAATTGAAGCTATGGACTAAGATGCAACGACAACACAAAAAGCAGAGTTTGGTGCAAATGATGGCAAGGCAATGGCGGTTCTGATATCTTCCCTGGAGAATAAAGAGGCTCTGACTGTTTTGACTTGCACCACAAGTTGAGTTCCATTCACCAGAAAAGGAGTGAAGTGATGGTTATTACCCTCAATGGGGAATTCTACAAATGGCAGAAGATGATTCAGTAACAGTTTATAAGTGCATTGTTATGAAGCTTGCCACTGAAATTGAAGATCAATGTGAAAAGCTTTCCAACAACATAAGGATGATGAGCATCAAGGGTCTGACACCATGTTCTCAGAACTTCAAGACAGTGTGGTGCAATAAAATAGAAGGGAGAGACTTGAACAGCTTGTTAGCACGTCTGCGCCAGGAAGAAGAGCAGAAGAACAAGCAAAGTGGACTGGCACATTTTCTTCCCGAAAAGGCAAGCAAAGTTCAAGGCTTTGGACAGGTAACAGCAAGTGAATTGACGACCAAAAGAAGGTAACAAAGTGTCATAGTTGTGGCCAAGTGGGACACTGACAGCGTGAGTGCCCACATAAGAAGAATAAAACGTCAGTTGCGTTCATGGTAATGTCAAGTGCAATTAAAAACTGTGTTTTGAAAGATTCGGGTGCGTTTCAGCCCATGGCAAGTATAAAAGAGTGGTTCAGTGAACTGAATGCGCACTCGTCAGGGAAATACATGAGAGTTGTTAATGGTGCAAAGCTACCGATCTGTGGACACGGTTTGATCCACATGTCAATGTGGGAAGGTAATATTTGGGAGCCGTGTGTCTTAGAAAAAGTACAGTATGCTCCTATTTTTGGACCAAACCTCTTTTCTACTGGAACATTAACGTCGCGAGGTTTCATGATAGTAGAAAGAGAGCGCGTGTGTGGAGTTGCAGTATCCTGATAAGACAATCGCAGGGATTGAAGTGAAAGACAGTGTCCAACAAATATAATTTAGGGATTTGCATGGACAGTGAAGTAGGGGTGAACGTTGCCACAGTGACGTCACTCAAAAGGTGTCATCAGAGACTCGGAAATTTGAGCGTGAACACAATAAAAACTTAGGTGAAAAACGATGTGGTGAGTGGCGTGTCGTTCCCTGAAGAAAATGGGTTTTTCTGTGGAGACTGTGTTGTGGGGAAGATGAACCAAATTTGTCATCCAACGCAAGAGGGATGTCAATGTCGACCTGGTGGGAAGCTGTACGCAGATGCATGTGGTCCCATTAATACAACTTCAGTGGTAGGTTACAGATACATGCTTATATTCAAAGATGAAGCTACAATCTTCCGATATGTTCACTTCCTAGTGCATGGATCCGAAGTGAGCAACAAGATCGATGTCCAATTGAGGGCAGTGGAAGCTGTAACTGGGAACAAAGTCAAGTCAATGAGAACCGATAATGGACTGGGGATTGTGAACAAATAAGTCTCAAAATTGATACAAGAACATGGTGTGATACACGAAAGAACGTCAACCTAAACACCAGAGCAAATTGACGAATCGAGGGAGAAAATTGCACCATCCAAGAATCAGCGAGAACAACGCAATTGGCGAGTGGTCTGAAGAAAAGTTTATAGTCAGCGGCTATCAGAACAGCTAATTACATAACCAACAGAACTTCTAATTCACGGAATATGAGCAAGATCCATTTCAAGCTGTGGTTTGGGGGGAAAAATATTTGAGTCACTTGAAAATCTTTGGTATGGAAGCGAATATTCAAGTGCCAATAGAGCTCAGAAGGATTAAATAGTATGCAAGAGCAAAGAAAATTTACCTTGTAGGGTATGAGTCCACGATGAATAACTGCAGACTGTACAATCCAGTAACAAGGAAAGTGATTGTCAGCTGTGATGTGTCTTTTAATGAAGATGACATCGCATCCAAGATGTCGGAAGCTAAACAAATCTCTGTGGTCAATGAAGCGGACGTGGAAGACATGTAAAATCAATTTCCACAGGTCGTAGAAAATCCAGAGGTGAAAGTGTAGGCTGAAGCTCAAATCCCATCATCGTCTGAAGATTTTGTGAAAGCCGTATAAAATCAACGAATCAAAGGAGCATACAGTCTGCGACTATATGTGAAGCAGTAAGACTGGAATGAGTAACATGGAAATTGTGCTACAATTGAAGAAGTTAACACCTACTAAGAGGCAATAAGTTCGAAGAATGCAGACAAGTGGCAGCAAGCCATGAAAGAAGAGCATGAAGCCCTGAAGAAGAATGAAACGGTGGAACTAGTGCCCAACCACCTGAACAAAATATTGTGACCTGTAAGTGGGTGTACAAAGTAGAGCATGTGCCAGCCTCAAGTTAAGTGAAAGCAAAAGCTCGCTTAGTAGCCAGAGGTTTCAGTCAGCGAGAAGGATTTGACTAAAGAGGTGTTTTCTTCTGTTCTGTAAGAATCATGCTGTGCATTGCAGCAGAGTAAGACTCAGAGATAGCACAGTTTGACGTGAAGGCAGCATTTTTAAATGGAGATCTAGAAGAAGAAATTTGACTGAAACAATAGGTTTCGACGTTGGAGACCGTGACCTGGTATGCCAACTGAAGAAGAGTCTATATGGTTTAAAACAAGATTCGAAATCTTGGAAAAAAATGTACTGACTGTTTCAGGAAATTCAACTCAACGTCAAGTGCATACGTGTTCCATGTACAAGGGAATGAATTAAAGATCTATTTGCTGCTTTATGTACACGATGGCCTGGTGTTGTCAAAAAGCAGTGAAGCAATTCAGGAATTGCTAGAATACATGAACAATAAATTTGAGATGACCACAGGAAACTTCAGGTACTATGTGGGCGTAGAGATACACCGTGATTGTGCTGCAAAGAAAATTGGGATTGGATAGCATATGTACATAAAGAAGATTCTGATAAAGTTCAACATGACCTATGCAATTCCAATAAGCACACCAGCTGATGCATATGTAAAACTCATGAAGACAGAAGACAAAAGATTCGTGGATTTTCCATACCGTGCAGTGGTTGGATCATTCTTATATGCCGCAATGGTGTCTATAACAGACATTGAATATTCAGTGAGCGTTGTCAGTCAGTTTTTAGAAAAATCCAAATTCAAACATGTGGCAATAGTGAAATGAGTCTTAAGATATCTGAAAGGAACCCAGAATTGCAGGCCAGAACTAAATATTTTGACGTGAAACTTCATTTCATCAGAGAGACCAATGAATAAAACATTTTTACGGTGCAATACGTATATAGGGATTAGCAAATGGCGGACATTCTGATGAAGCCATTAGCAAAAAATAATTCGCCAAAAATATTGAAAGAATGAATGTTGTGAAAATATACGGTGAGTGGATGTGTTAATAAAACAGCGCCTCATATTATCTTGTGACTATTTGTTGTGTCACTAGCATAAAGATAGTAATATTTATTTTCTATACTGATACAAGCACTGCATTGCTCATTTTTGGCTTTGTTCTTTCAATGTAACAATGTATTTTTATTTTATTTATATCTGTGTTGTTGATTAACCGATTGTTTCTTAATTAGACTTAGTAATCTCTTTCATACTCTTTCAACAATTACCATTTTGATTTGGTGACCACTTTAATTTTTACATCAACGGTCACCACTGAATATAAATTATTATTTTTTAACCTAGAGAATGAACTTGACTTATGTATTAACTTGTCTATTATTTTTAATGTTGCGTAAACATATTTTATTACTTATAAATAATAACTAATTTAAAAACCATGTGTTGGCTAGTTTTTAAGTATATCTTTTTTCATAATTCCATACTCAAGATGGGGGTGACCTGTTGGATTTTTAACAGTGAAAGGATAGCCTGGTGCTCTTTATCCCAAATCCTCCAAGTTTACTTTTCATTGCTCATTTATTCTCAATAATATTTTATGAGTTTTTAATTCTTACTGATCAGTGTTATTTACAGGTTAAAGCAAAATTTTAAAATAAAAAATATAAGCTATTCTGTATTTGTTTTAAATAATATCAAACATATCATATTGTAGGAGGCGTAACCGACCATAACAATATGTCCAATGATGAGTTAATGCAGCGGTCGTTGGCTGCATCTTATGAAGAGGAGACAAAGCTATGTTATGAAGGCTCAGAGAACAACCAGGTTGGATCCACTAGTTATTCAGGAAGCGCAGCCCATGAGGAGTTCAACAAGCTGACTCTTGACTTTCGCCCTGTCTCTACAAGCAAAACGGACAAATGTAGGAACTTCTGGGTATTCATAGATTCTAATCCGGAACTTGGCCAGTTCAAAGATATAAGACACAGGCAGAGTAAGGACCTTACCAGCAATCTTTATTAAATATTTATTACTGGTATTAAAAGCTACTCACCTACTATTTTGGTGTATTCCATTAAACATTTTGTGGTGATGTGTAAAAAAAGTATATTAAGCTGTTATTTCTTCACTCCCTTTAGAAAATAGAGTTGCGAGCTTTTGTTCCTTGCTGCATCTTCAAGCACGTGATTGTGGTCAAGCAACCTAATACGCGTTCATATTACAAACATGTTGCATTTTAAAAGCTGTAAAGTGTTGCAAGCGATTGGTAGCAATTTAGCTTAGTTTCGCTCACTCACGTACAACATAGAACATTTAATTTGTGATTTAATCACGGACGTAAAACTATTTGGTGAGTTTTAAATTAAAAGATAACATGTGAAACTATGTGTAGTACAATTTCAGAAGGTTTTGTTTTTTAGTTTATTAAACTCTATGTATGAATCTGTGCGTAGATAACAAGTTGTAAGCTCTTTAAACCAAAGTCCTACCTATGGTATGGATTATACTGAGTCATAGTATAGTCTGTCATTATACAGGTAGATGGAATGTACAATATAGGTATAATGCCTGTGACCATATTTGTGTGCTAAAATCACGCTCTTTGCATTGGACGTGACGTCATCCTCTAGAAGCAATAACGGTGTTTTGGAAGACTAGTTCGTATCACTGCGCAATACGACCTTTCCCTTCCAGCACTAAAATCACACTACGGCGTGGGGTGGGCACTCTTATAGGATTAGCCGAACCCGTAGACTAGTTTGGGGCACTATCACTATAAGCAGCTTGCAATGACGTCACAAAGGAATGCGTGGACGTGAAGTCCATAAAAAATGACGTATTAAGTCAATGTAAAATTTGCCATTACTGTTTAGTGATTTGTTAGAAAGTTGTCGTTTATTTTTAAGAAGGAGTTTAGTTAGATTTTCTAGAGTATGCATTTTACAACGTAGTCTATTTATGAAATAGTGGATTAGCTGTATTTGATTGAATTTGATATAAGAATTGATTCATTAACTTTCCGCAATAGAAAATGCATTGTTTTCCAAGTCTAGCGTTCCGCTTCAAATCTCTTAGTTTGCGGCACTAACGCCACGAGCGCTAGGGATGTGGTTCTACTTGCCAACATTTAATTTGAGTTTCTATACTTATCTCTTTTCTATGCACTACAGTACCATCATGTCATCTTCCTGCCGTTAACTTCGATACAAAGTGGTGTTGACAACTTTTGGTTTACTTTATTCTCGGCCATATTTTAAGTTTGCTCCGTTGCGTTTAAGGCTTGAACTAAAGAGGATAAGTATATTTCTGACATTTACTTAAACAGAATTAGCTTTAGTTTTCATTTATCTATATAATAAAATGAAGAAATTGTGTATCTGTTATGAGCATTGCGTGATCTACCACAAACAGAGTTGTAAAATTTGAAGATTTCTAGCCCAGTGCACGAACATTGTGTATAGTACCAACTCTCACTCCCGATAAAGAATCATTTTGACAAAAATCATTCAATTAAAGTATAGATTGTTGCGGTCATATTTCCACCTCTAACTTTAATTTGAAAGTGGTAGTTTATTTATTCCAATGGACTCCACACGCCTATAGTGACACTGGATGTTTATGAGCTTAATACATTCCTTCCATAGAGTGAGTTTAAAATATAGTGCAGTGTCCTCTACGCCAGAGTAGACCGGGGTAAAAGCCCACACTAAAGCTACAAAAATATACAACCCCTTTCATTAATATTTTATTATGTATAAAGTATAATTATAATGTTGGAAACATATATAATTTATCAAAGATACCATCCTATTAATAAACTTATGGCAATAGTGAATTAATTACTAAAATGTATTTTAGGGCTGTAACCTCTGCTGTTGGGCAAAGTCCCATACCTTTGGGGTAAAAGCCCTACAGAGTAAAACTTCAAATATTTTTACCACTCACTAGCTTGATTGCTTAAAAATAAGTTATAAGTTTGTTTACATAATAATTTAGTTATTTATCTTCAACAGTAGTCCCACGTATAATCTCACTTTCCCTCAGAAGAGGTAAACTCCTCATGCCACATTTCCTACATTTGATCCACTCTTCTCTAGGAGGATCGATATACTCATCCCAAGCAGGCCATTTTATTTCCGTTCCTCTCTTCTTAGGTTTCATATTATAAATATGTTTTGAAATTTTGAGACCCTTAGCTTTTGATGTCATCTTATTTCTCTCTCTTTCTAAATCATCCAGGGAGTTTTTGTATGGAGATCCTGAGAGTAGCTCAGACTGTTTTCCTTTTCTTCTTCTTTGTCGATTTTCCCTTATTTAGAGAAGTTGTGCAATCTCATATGGTGAGACCTGAAGTTTGTATGTCTTTAGTTGCAGCATTTGGATGAGTTATCAAAACAATGACCCGAATTATTTGCTTCTGTGTAGTGAAATGCTATCATTCTAAGGCTTTTGAATGTCAATCCATAAAATATGCTATCTAAATCTCGACAGTGTCTTACAAGTTCTCGCTCCACCTATTCTGTAAAGACAGCTTTTCAACATCAAAACCCTTATATAAAAATAAGTTTAAAATTCAGTTAATTGTTAGAACAACATCAATATTTAAACATGATTAAGTCTAAAATAATGTTGTAACCAAAACTAGTAGGCCTTTTAAGAAGTTTCCTTTAGTGGATTCTTCAATTCTAAGTTCATTAGCAGTGTGAAGTTCAGATGAGCCATTCTTTTTAATTATCGAGCTCTTTCAATTAGAAGAGCGCGCGGTATTCTGCCAATTTTTATTGTGCAGTTCCTTCAGCATAAAATAATAAAATATTTAAATTTAGTTAAATGAGATTTTTTTTTAAATGAATACACATAATACATTATATAAACATTTGAAAATCCATTTAGAAATTAAATATTAAAGCAATTATGGATGTGGTATCAAAATAAAAGAATCGATACTGTACTCATTAAAAGTATCGAAAGAAAAATATCGATACCGTACTAGTATCGAAAGAAAAGTATTGATAACAGTAAGTATCGGTATCGAAATTTTAAGCTGGGAAAATATTTTTTTTAATCTAGTAATAATAATTTCAACTTTGGAATCATAACTGTATTTATTTAAACACTGAAAATTATAGTCTAATGATTTAAACATATTATAGTTTACCTAGGTCTATCGCGTCTATGTTATGTGTTGAAACTTGGAAGGTATGATAGAGGTGCCATTTTTAACTACATTGGTCGTTTATATACTTTATTAATATAGATTATTAACTATTGACAAACAATAGAGGAAAGAACTCCCTGCTCTGCTTCATCTGCCTTAACAAAGCACATAATATGACCATTCTGCTTTGACCGCACCCTTTGAGCTTCTTTTGTTTAGCTTGTGATACCTTGCCCATTGACAAAGAAAGGGGGTGGTAGACTGGTTTACACTCGCCCCTTCTTCAGGTCAGGTATCAGGCTGTATTGATAAACAAAGATGAAAAAAACGCTATGAATTATGATGAGCTAAAAGAGAATGAATGCTAGAGTTGCAGACAATGAGTGGGAATTGAGAGCTAGTGTTATTTGTTGTTCCTCCACAGTCCACGCTAGTAAACAATTTAATACCAGCAAGAGTGAATATAGCAAGCTAATTGTTACATTCGATAACGATCTGATACCGGAGTGTGAGTACTAATATCTGTTATAGCATCGGAAAAAGTATCGAGTAAAAAATACTCGTATTGAATGGAAAATATCTATATTAGTAAAGTATCCATTCTTCGTTCAGTCCCTAAGTGCAATACGTTTATAAATATTTATATTTGATTACATATTGTTTATATATTGTATTAATAGTTAAAATGTATCAATTTAGGCCAACTAACTAGGTGTAATAGATCAAATAAATTTGAATGGTTTTAGAATAAATATTTGATAATCAAGGGCAAACGCCCATATGGACATTTATCCCAGAATGGATAACGGACTTTTGCCTAAATGTACCGTACGGCACCTTTTATATTATAACTTTCCAATGGGGGGAAAACATCGCAATAAACACTGAACCATATGATCTATTAACATATTTATTTACATTAGTCACATCGTTGTTTAAGATTATTTAACCATCACTTTGCTAAAAGTTTTATAAATACTCCAAGTTAATATTACACCAAAGTGAGCTTAAAAAATCTTACCTCTTAATTTGAAACACCTTTTTTCAATCACAATGAGATTACTTCTGTCAGCAAGCTGTCATGACACTTTACAATAGCAAATATCAATGTTTACAACAAAATTATAGTCATTAAAATATTGCATAATATGACACTTACCACATAGGGACTTTTGCTCCTTACTACTCAATATCATTCAGTACCCTCTACTCTATACAAACAGTGTCCTCTAGCACAGTGGTTTTTAATCTTTTATTACTCGCGGCCCCCTACACATCCTAACATATTTTGGGACCCCTATTTTATACTAACATAATAATCTTTAGCATTCATCCTAAAATAGTGGCTTTTTTTATTGATTATAAAATCAAATTAAAAATATAACTAAACTTACCTATTGTATCTAAAGAAACCTGTGCAGTTGAATACTTTCACACATTTGTATATTCTTGTTTCACCTGTATTATTATTTAATGCTATTGACATGCAGGAGTCGCTTTTGTTGCTTTGTTTTAATATTTACCCTTGAGGCAAATCCTTTTTCACATAAATAATTAGAAGCAACGGGCAGAAAATTTTGAATGTCAATGTAAACAAATGGGGATATTCATTCCGAATATGTATCCAAAATTGTCAACCCTCCCCTGTGGCGGTGGCGTCCTTTACCTATCTGACCAATATATCACCACAGCGAGAGCGTCATACAAAAATAAATATGATAATAAATCATCAGGGACCTTTAATGACCACCACTCAATCCAACAAAACCCAGGTGTCAGCACCTACCCTTGTTTATTTCTATCAGGGAATTAGAATAGTAGTTAAATAAAATCAGGAGTAGTAACAATTAGGGCTCTTCGGCAAGTTTATTTGTAACATGTAAACATTTGACTTTATAACTATGAGATGAAATAAGGTTGCGACTTCTACGCAACATATTAAACATTTAAACATAACATAAATTCTCTCCAATTAATCAAAATTATAACCAGTTCACGAATTATTAATTATAGAACGAGCAGTAAAGTCAGTTTACAACATTAAAATATTGCTCTATTAATGTCCTAATATAAATTAAAGGTAACTTCTTACAATGCACAAGGAGGTGGCTAAATATATAAATATCAGTACGCAAACCCTTACCACTAACGTAATAGTTAGAAGAAGAAAAATTTGAATCCCCAACATTACGGCTACTTACATTCTAAGATGTTCCTTAGAACTATTGGTGTTAGAGAGTCGCTGAGCACTTGCTTATATTCTGCTTGTAACAGCGGGGGAAATGTGGATGGATTGCATGACGTAAGGTTATGTCATTCACAGCAAATGAGAGCTTAGATTACCTCATCAGCGCCTGCGCACAACGCTGTGAGATACTAGGCGAAGATGGGGGTAGGGGTGGGCACACTTAGCACTACAGCTCCAATACTCTCCCCAAGGCCGCGCTTGGGCATCAACCACTACATGGGTTTAGTCCTGTGGAAACAACTGCGTGTTCCCGAGAGGCCTCAGATATTGTTTACTCTTAGTGGTGGTCCCAGTCGTCGGCTGGCATGTCTTCATGCTCCATATGTCGCTCCGGTATAGCCGTTAAATGGGGTAAGTGCTGGATGTAGACTTGGTGGCTGAGGTTTGCTGGTTATAGTTTTAGCCACGGTACAATTGGACCAAACATTTCTTCTTTAAAGAGGAAATCAAATCTAAATCCTGTGTTAATTATAGCAGTGTGTGCTTGTGCATAGGAGATCCCAATTAGTATGTGGATCTTGAATCCACAATTTTCTAATATCAAGTTCGTTATTTGGACAATAGTTACCGAGTTTCTCTATTAATTTCTGGCGATTACATTTAATTAAAAAAATTATATGTTGTTTATCGAATGTAAAATTGTTGTCTGAAATAATTTGCGAATATTTCGGAAATATTTATAAAATGGGTATTTCAATTCTTAGAATATATCTATGCATTTTATTTTCTTTCATCGCTTCTATTTTACTTTTCATAGTAAAAATGTTGGACTGATTTCCTTGTAAGGATAAATTTAGCTGATTTAGAATAGAGAAAATATTTGACAAATATGAAAGTTTTGCATTTCAATTCCTACTCTCTAGTAAATTACCAAACTGGATTTCTTATCATTAAAAAAAATCAATTTTCGTTTATAATTCTAATAAACTATTAAGAATTTTCCTTCGCGATAGCCATCTACATTCTATGTGAAGTAGTAGCGATGTATGGCCGGAATCAACTTCTTCACAAAGAGTAAAAATTAGTCTTTAATCAAGAGCAATTGCTTCTATAAAATTTATAACATTTACAGAAACCTTCATTACATTATTTAATTCTGGACTCATCTCTCTTGAAGCTATTTGCTCTCTGTGTATGAAACAATGAGTAGCCATAATGTTAGAAAGTGAAATTTGTCATAGTATAGCTGCTGCACAATCAGTACATATTCTGACACCATTTTTCCACTGTAAGTAATTGGATGTGAAAAATGAATTTATTGTTATCATCCATTCTTGTGTCTTAGAGTGTGAGCGTGTGATTCTGTCAGGATGACTGTGGCCGAGGTTAAGAGCAAGTGAATAGCATGTACGGCGTTTAAGGGCAATTTGGCACCAATCTGTGTAACGTAATAATTGCGTGTGATGTCGCAACCCTCCCTTTGGATTTTCCCTGATGACTCATACCTGGCGCCATTTTGGTGGATCGACAAGACATGTCGAGACAGGAATAAATCACGAACTTGAAATGTGTCACAACCCTCCCCTTCCATGGGGCAGTGGGTTTTCCCTTGTGACGTCATCGCTATGTCGTAAGCTTAGCTGGTAAGAGCTATAAATATCAGCACCATTTTTGAAATCCTTTCATTGTATAACGTGTCTTCAATTGTTAAACATGCAACCCAGGATGAGTGATTACATTTCGCTGACGGATTTGGGTGAGTAAATGTACTTTTCTAACATGCACATTCATTGTTTATTTATTGTTAAATCAAAGTGCATACATTTAATTTATTTAAAAATTACAATAAACCGTGGCAGATTTGTCTAAGTTTATTAATTTATAATAGGAATATGAGAATTAAAATTATAGATAATTTGAAAGTTCTGTTACAATTATAATTACAGTGGTTCATGGAATTGAATATTCGCTATATATTTTGTGTGCTGTATAAATGGATTAGTATATTGAATGATAAAGTTACAAGTTTAATAACACAGCGACCGGTGTACGCACATGGTTTTAACAGAACAGTAAATGTGTACATCACTAGTCAAAGATGCAAGTAATAGGCCTAAAGCACACATAAAAGTGGTGGAAACATTTGGAACTAATAATTCAAATATGACTATGTTGTTATTCACACACGCGCCCTCAACCAGTTACTATTTGACATTTTAGTTTTTAATTTTATCAATCTTATGATTAATGACATAAAATATATTTAAGTAGGCCTATGTTGACACCCCCTCAATCTTTACTATGAATACTCATGTAAAGCAGTACATAGCATACAACATGTTTCTAAAAGTAATAAATGTTTTCTTTGCCAATGGTTTGGTAAACATGTCGGCCATTTTTATAGCTTAGTATAACACAGTGGTTCCCAACCTGGGGGCGATTTGGGTTATCAGGGGGGCAATAAATAAGTGGGGGCGATTTGGGGGCGATGAGTATTCAAAGGGGGAAAAATTAAAATAGTACTGTACAGTAGAAGTTGCCGGGTAGCACGAGTCACTGGCTATTCTCAGCCGGCGAGTTCACTGCCCTCACCCCTCTTCACAGTCCCCCACCTGTTGTTGTTCAGCGCGGCCGACTGATGACTCAACCCCCTCCCCCTCCTGCCAACACAACACACTTGCCATTGACCTACATTCGTCTTCAGTCTTCACTAGCCTTTGTGTGCCTCACCATCCGTTTTTGTGCGTGTCTTTTCTGTTTTTGTGCGTTTGTTATGAAGTGTAGAAGTTCATGCACAATGGATTTAAAAAAGAAGAAGTGTTGTCAATACTCTGCTGAGTATTTAAAATTCGGTTTTAACACGTCACCGCAAAATGTGCAGTTTCCACATTGTCTTTTGTGCGATAAAACATTTACTAGTAATGAAGCCATGAAGCCTTCGCGAATGAAAGATCATTTATCAAGAGTACACAGTGATAAAGTGAGTAAAGAACTTAGTTATTTTCAACACCTCAAAGCTAAAGCTGTTAAACGGCCTAATGTGAGTGAATTATTTAAAAAACGAGCAACCGATATTGACAAAGGTCTTCTTGCTTCTTACGAGGTGTCTTTATTGATCGCTAAATGTGGTAAAC
Source organism: Timema cristinae (assembly GCA_039000515.1). Lineage (NCBI taxonomy): Eukaryota > Metazoa > Arthropoda > Insecta > Phasmatodea > Timematidae > Timema > Timema cristinae. The sequence continues at coordinate 46,309,044 of JBCFYV010002255.1, forward strand.
CTCACACAGTTTGCAAAACTCTTGTTTTACCGGCTACCAAAAAAATTGTTGAAATTATGCTAGGCGAGGGCCCTAGTAATAAGATAAGTCAATTGGTTCCTTTGAGCAACAATACTGTTTCCAGGCGAATTGACGAAATGGCCACAGACGTTGAATCCAAACTCACCAATTTGTTGAAAAAAAGTAAATTTGCATTGCAGATTGATGAATCAACTGTGATTGATAACAAAGCAATTTTATTAGCTTATGTGAGGTTTATCAATGAACAAAAGGAAATTACCGAGGAAATGCTGTTTGCTAGAACTTTGATCACTGATACGAAGGGATCGTCGATTTTTAAAATGGTGCAAGATTATTTTGAGGAAAAAGAGATTCCCCTAACAAACGTGAGCGCTTGCGCAACAGACGGTGTTCCTGCCATGTCAGGTCGTCATGCTGGGTTTCTAGTCCACCTTAAGAAAGAAGTGCCAGAGGTCATCACTATTCACTGTGTCATTCATCGTCAACACTAAGCTGCGAAAAAATTGAGTGGTGTCCTGCATGAAACCCTAAAGCTGGTCATTACTGGTGTCAACAAGATTAAAGCTAATTCCCTCAATGACCGTCTGTTCCGACAACTTTGCGATGAAAATGATGAGGAATTCGAACGCTTGCTTCTACATACGGCCGTGAGGTGGCTTTCCAAAGGAAACTGTTTGCGCCGTTTCTTCGAATTATTTGACACGGTTACTGAGTTTCTCGTTACGTCTGATCCTGTTTTAAGTGAGAATTTGAAGCAATGCAAATTGGAACTTGCGTACCTTACAGATATTTTTGAAAAAATGAACGAAGTCAATATAAGGCTTCAAGGAAAAAAGATGAACCTTATCAAGGCCAAAGGAATTATTTCATCATTCATCGCCAAGTTTGATATTCACAAGGTAAATATTGGCCGTAAAGAACTTATTCAATTTCCGACCCTTAAAAAGGGTTCAGTGTCAGCTAACGGGACTCCTGAACTCCCAGAAGACAAAATCCTAATTTTTACTGATCACCTTGACCAGTTAAAAACTGATATGGAATTAAGATTTGAAGATTTGACCAAGTTACAAATTCCTGATTGGATTCTAGATCCATTCTCGTTTTAAGCTGTGGATAAGCTTGATAACTCTTTGCAGACAGAGTTTCTAGATCTGAAGTATGACTGTGAGGCGAAAATAATTTTCAAGCAGAGCGGTTACGAGTTAGGCTGGGTGAAGATTATGGACACTTATCCACAACTGTGGGGAAAAACTGAACCACTTCTCATCTCGTTCCCGTCAACATATTTAGTTGAAAAAGGATTTAGTTCTGTTGTCCAGCTCCTCCCAAAACAAATAAATAAGTTGGACATTTGCCTCAAAGGAGACCCTCGCCTGAACTTGACGAACATAAAGCCGGATATTCAAGCTTTAACTGAAATCCACCAAGCACAAGACAGCCATTGAAAAGGTAAAATAAAACAATAACAAATTTTCAAACTTTCATTTATTTTTTCAAATTTTAACTGTCAACTTTCTTAATTTTTCCAGATTCCAATTTAAAAATGAAAACATGTACTCCTGTCTTTTAAATGTACATCAATGATCTTAGTTAATTATTTCACTTCTTTGTTATTAAAAAATATCTGTAAAAAATGTACATTTTTATCTATTTTATTCAAGAGTGACTGGATAAAACTGCTTTGGTTGGTTTTATATACGGTAATGAAATTGTTTAAAATAATAAAACTGCTTTATTATTTACACTTTACTTTAAATTTAAATTAGGTATACAATGAAAATGAAAAGGGGGCGATAGGTGTTAGTCAACCTCCAGAAAGGGGAGATGGGCCACAAAAGGTTGGGAGCCACTGGAATAACATATCATTGGCATAATTTTGGTATCTACTTAAATAAGATATACTAATACACAAATGGTTAATACATATACCTAAGTAGTAAGTTGTCAAACCTAAATCCTTCATACAAAAAATGTTACTTAAATAAACCTTTAAATCATCAATTTATTCCCTGCTTGTGCCAAACAACAAAATATAATCTACAAATAATAACAAGTACGCTTTGCTCTTAGCGTCACATTTGATATACAAACAAAAATCAATTTGAGAGCGAAAAACCCCTTTTTTGTTATTACATTGTCAAATTTCAAATTCCAATATTTTGGCGACTTCTTTCGGTTATACATTGACTTTTTAAGTTTACACACAGAATTATCATCACAGTTTAAGCCCTTAGATAATTGCATGCATACTTCTTCATTTATATCATCATACAAAAAGGCACTTCTAATGTCCATTTGGTGGACAATACCCAATAGAATACGAAATGTAGTAACTTTTGCAACAGGAGAATACACATCATACTTTTCAAAATTTTCATTTTGCTGGAAGCCTATGGCTACCAGCCGTGCTTTAAATTGAGATGGGTTTCCTTTACTATCATGTTTCACTCTGTAAACCCACCTATTATCTATCACACGTTTGTTTACCGGGGTTGGCACATTTGCCCACGTATGGTTTTCAAGTAGCACACTTAATTCTTTGTCCATAGCATCTTTCCACTCATCAGAATAAATACTATTTATTGCTTCTTCATATGGGTTCATTTGGTTCTTGCAACATGCTTATGAAACTCATTTCAAAGTCTTTATGCCATACAGGTTTCTTCGTAAATCGTTTACCAGCTTCTCTCGCTCCTTTAATGTCAGAGCTATATTGTGAGTCATCAGGGTACATGCACTGTGGACCAAATATGTTCAGCTTACTTACATCATACGTTTGATTAAACCAAAGTTCAAAAGGAGTTTTATCAGGCGCATTGCTCCTCCCAGTTCGGTTTAGCACAAATGTGGCTGTGTTAACCGCTTCAGCCCATAGATTTTTATTCAAGTTTTTAGCCATTAGCATGGATCTTGATGCTTCCACAATTGTGCTATTATCCCTCTCCACCTTTCCATTTTTCTCAGGGGTATACGCCACAGATGTCTGGTGTCGAATGCCTCTTTCATCGAATAACCCTAGCATTTTTCTGTTTACAAACTTCGTTTCATTATCTGTTCGTACTATTTTCACTCGGTTACCCGTGTCTTGTTCAGCTAGGTTTAAAAACTGTTTCACATTGTATACCACTTCACTTTTATTTTTGATAAAATACACATGTCTATACCGAGAATAATCGTCCTTTATTAGTAGAAAATACTTTGATCCACTGAGCGATGGAACTTCCATTGGTCCACACACATCCATGTGTACCAGTTCACAGGTTCGAGTTGTTGATGTTTCACTCCACTTCTGATGACCTAGAAGTTCGTGCCACTTCGTTAAACTGTTCTTACGATAATCTATAACAGCATGTTCAGATGAACTAAAATGCATAATGTACATCTTGTTATGCCTGTGGCCAATGGCAGGCACTTGGCCATATTTCATTATTTTACACAACTCGCTGTCAAAGTTCATATGATAATAGCCTCTCTCCATGACACTCCTCACTGAAAATAAGTTAACCGTCATTTTTGTTACATACAATACATTGTTCAATGTTGTTTGAATCCATTTCCTACCATCATACGCTTTAAGTTCGACAGTTCCATAACCTACTGCATCCAGTTCACTTCCATCACCATTCACGATCTTTTTAACATCGGACAGTTCTGTCTGTGTATGTTGCAAATCATTCCTTTATGTAGCACATATGTTCACTTGATCCAGTGTCAACTAAACAATTTTGGTTATTATTAAAGTTGATCATGAATGCGTTCCCTTTGGCATGAGTAACTGTATTTGCATTCTTGTTTCCCTTATACTGTAGCTTATTTAATCGAACTTTGCACTCATTAATGTGATGACAAACCTTCTTACAAAAATGACAAGGTCCCTTTGATGATCTACAGTCTCGCTTGTAGTGGACTATTTTACCACATTTGAAACACTTCACCGCATTCTGGTAACTCTTGCTCGCCAGTGCCACAGAAGGTCCTGTAATTGCCGGTACATCTATCTCATGTTGCCGCTCCTCTTCAATGAGTAAGTGTGCTTTCAACTCATCAATACTTTGTTTCTCCGTCAGTACAGATTCCCAAGCTGCAACAAAATGTTTGAATTTATTTGGTAACGACATTAATATCTTCGTGATTAACATTTTCTCAGGAATGTTTTCTCCAAATTGAGTTTTTTTTGTAATCCTTCAAGTTTTGCTAAAAAGGTTAAAATGTCTACTTCTTTACACTTAAGTGAAAATAATTTCTGTTGCTCTAGGTGCAGACTGGTTTCTGACTTCCTCTCAAATATCACCATCAGTTTTGTCCACATTTCCGCGGCTGTTGTAGTGTTAATTCGTTCAGATGTGTCAGGATGACTCCTTGAGCTTTCCCGTCCTTTGAGATCCAATTGGCGTAATTTGCAGCTGTTGTATCCGGTTTTGGTTCACTCCCATCGACCATTCCAATTTGCACTTCCTTGAAGCTTTGCATCCGTGTTTAAATACATTTTATTCATACTTGTAGCAAACTTTTTTTTTTAAATATAAAGACGCTAGTGCACGACCTTGACGACCACGAACAACACGCCGTGTTTTACACAATCCATCCGTAATAATTCAATCCGCGCTGACTGGGCCCATAACATGTTACAATTATAATTACAGTGGTTCATGGAATTGAATATTCGCTATATATTTTGTGTGCTGTATAAATGGATTAGTATATTGAATGATAAAGTTACAAGTTTAATAACACAGCGACCGGTGTACGCACATGGTTTTAACAGAACAGGAAGTGTGTACATCACTAGTCAAAGATGCAAGTAATAGGCCTAATGCACACATAAAAGACGTGGAAACATTTGGAATTCAAATATGACTATGTTGTTATTCACACAGTTTAAAAGCAGCCACTTTTTTGGATGACATTTGGATTAAGTTATACCTGAACAAATGTTTATTATAATCAAGGGTAGTTTATTGAAAAATCTGGATTCTGAGCTATGGTTAAACATTAATAATTTTGTTGGTAGTTTACTAATGACGGGATATAATTTTAAAATAGTAAAAACAAGAGTGGTTAGAATAGATGAAATAAAGTGTTTTTTATTTAAAAGTAGTTTATTGAATACATGTATTACAAACTATAACATTATTTGAGGGTAGTTTACTAAAAATTAAACTTTATTCAAGAGATGTTTCGAACAAATCTGTATTATAATCAACATATTAATGTGTTTATTGAGGGTAGTGTTTTAAAATACCTGAATGCCATCAGTTTTTGTGACCCCTGCAATTATGAACGCCATGGCATAGTCCAGCCTAAATACCCCAGAAAACAAACCATTTAAAAATATTTTTTGGGTTTCAAAAGCCCTCTCTTACTGTTCGAAAATATCTAAGCACACGTTTGCACCACTAAAAGTGCTGTCTATTTCTAAACAATGCTAATAGATCTGCAACGGTCACCATCATGTACATGGAGAATATATTTAAAGCTCGGTTGATGGCCGAGGACGCCTGATTCCTGTCGAGTTTTAAAATACAGACACCAAGAACCGGCTAACACCTCAAAGTGAGGCATGTGTTATCATAAAGTACACATTACCCTGGACGATCTAACGATGCTAAATATCTCCAATTTCCTTAACACTCTGGACATCATTTTATCTTATTATTATTACACACAAATAATCTGTTTAGTATTTTTAATTCAAGCTATACTGAATATCAACCTAATCTGTTGCGGTTTTTTTTTAGAGAATGATCTGTGGGGAGATCCGCAGACATCCACGGATCTAATGACACTTGATGTTTACCTGGAGAAATTGATCGCAAACCGTTGGTAATTGCTGGCTAATGAAAGATAGATTTGTAAGAAAGAATAATTAGCTTTTAAAAGTCAAACAAAAAAATAGCACCATGAAAAATTGTTTCGAAATATGAATAAAGTACCAAATTGGTGGGTTTTTTCATCAACAAAATTGGGCATTTTCAATTTTTTTGTTTGTTTTATAAATGCTAAATGTTGTATTAATTTAAGTTAATTTCCCTGTTGAAATATTATTGTATGTCACCTTGCCTCAGTTGGTAGAATTCCTACCTCCTTATCTAGGTGTCCCTGGTTTAAGGGTCGGCAGGACCATAACTATTATTGTAAAAATGACTATGAAAATAAATAGGTAGTTTCTATATGATTATTAATGGCCGTCATTTACGTTAAAATAGTCTAACCCAAAGTTATGTTTGTTTCAGGTGCATGGGATAACTGTATGATGTCTCCTTCACATCAGGTATCTGTGAAGGATCCACTAGCATCACCCCCACAACCACTACCACCCCTAGTGCTGCACGAGCCTTTAAAGGACATTTTTCTGCTCTGGATGCGATTGATGCATCAATAGGTGAGATTATTTTCTTACGTTAAAATAGTAAACATTGATGTATGAAATATTATTAATATTATAGGTTGAAAGAGTATATAATTAGCAGATTTCTTAATAAACCTCTATAATAGAACACTTATAGGTGAAAACCCTTTTAAGAGAGAACCTTAAAGTAAATGAAACGTCCCAAACATTTTATGGAATAAACAAGTGTCTTTTAAATTAGGTAGTTAGAGCATCTGAGGGATCCGTTCTAATATTTGAATTGCATACTGTCCACTCCGAGGGAAAATTATAAATGAAATGCTCATTTTGTTATCATGAATTATTTTGCTAACTTAAATGTTAATTTGTTTGATTTAAAAGGAGCAAAAATGCATTTTTTAAACTAAATTTGAATGGAAGAATATTGCTTCAAATGCTTACTTGGTATTTAGTTTGACTTGTGTTGAATTCAAACTCTTGTGTTTTAGCTCAAATGGATACTGGAGATGCCTATCTGAGCCCGAAAGAAGACGTATACAGACCAAGACCTCCACAGCTCCCACTCAGCTGGCAGGAGCTTTGCCACCTCCAGACGTCGTCTCGCAAGCTGGTGGTGTAGGGATGAGGCAGGAAGGAATCACAGCCCCCCTTCAAGGCTTGGATATGGTGGGGGCGGGGCTATCATCAGCACCCTAGATGGGAATTAGTGGCCCGGTAAATCAGGTTGGCGGAGCATTGTTGAATTGTATCACTCGTCGAATCGTCGAGGAAAGAATAATACAACTGGGAAGTTTCTTTTATACTGGTAAAGAAGTTACCGTTTACCTTGGTGCTCCATCAAGTGATCGTGCCATTAAGCCGGATTGAAGAGCAAATAACTGTTTTGCTCAATTGGCTGCAGGACCATGGTGTCAGCTACGATCATCATGTCGTCTTACTATTGAATAGCCTGGACTCGAAGTTGAATCCTGTATAAGTCTCATTTAGGCGGGCGGATCAGTTAGGCGGTCGAGCCGTTATCGATAACGTTAGTCGCAAGTTGCAGAGCAATAACCTTTTTCTTAAATACGGCACCACTGTACGTTAAACTCAGCCATTTTAAGGAGCCTCGTGGGAGTGTACGTCATAGTGATAAGCCTCGGTTACCACATAGAGTAGAAGAAATAAAGGAATAATAACGATTCAAAATGGCAATATATTTTGTCTTGCTCGTGCATTGGTTGTCGCTAAGGCTGGGTGTGGCGTTAAAAGATAACCAGGATGCTTGGACATGAACACCTATAGCCACATAAACAAAGGCCGCAATATTCAAAAATAAAAAGCAGAAGATTTCTGCCGTGTTGTCCATGTGAATCTTTTGAAAGGTGTTGGAATTATTGAACTGAAAAAATTTCAAACATACCTCACCGAATACAAATTCATCGTGTTCAGGAAACGTCGAAAGAGGTTGGTCGTATATGAGGGGGCTACCCCTCCCAAACATTCTTTTAAGGGATAACTTAGTTTGTGTTTTCACCACGATAAGTAACACCATTTGGATGTCATAACATCCTTGACAACCGCGTTTAAGTGCCCGTACTCTTTCCGTGAGTGCCGTGTGCCATTTGATCATAAGAATGCACACAAATGTTAATCTGCGTGAAAAAGTGCAACGCTAAAGCGGTTTGCTGTGGAGGTCGATCTGTGGTCTGTTAAGACTGTGGGCGTTGGTTAAAAAACTAAACATGTTTTGATAACCATAAACGTGCCAGGTTTGCAAAGGACACATATCGGTCTGTGATGTTAAAAATGTTTGTGAGGTATGCGGGCAATTTTTCAGTTTGTAAAGATCAAATTATTCACATAGGTGTTATGAGACTTTTTGTAAAGTATGTGAGACCCATCGTCCTTTTGGTCATTTCTGGTATATGAAGCATGGCCCAACCAAACCATCGCTGTAAAAGAGCAATTCCATATTCGTATTTTATGATTTTTAATGTTGACAAGAAACGCTTCTTCAAGGTACGGCCAGCACGCACTTTCACAAACCTAACCAATGTGTCGTATAGACGTGTTGGAAGGTTGCCTTCATATTGATATTAATGACCATAATTGCACAGAATGTGGGGGGTGAGAGGAAGGGCATATCCAAGGGTGATGCCACAATGGTCCAATCTTTCGGATTTATAAAGCAAATTAAAAAAAACATAATTAAAAGACATCACCTTCCTAGCCCATAAAGCCAAGGGCTATGATGGAACTTTTATTTTAAAATACATGATGGAGGTAAAAAAAATGGAAACTAGAGGTCATAATGAACAGTGGGAAAATCAATTCCATGCGTTACGACCCACTCTCCTTTATTTACTCTCTGAAACTTCTCCCGATGTCGTTGTTCAGGATAACTATAACATTCATCTTGGGCGAGTCTTTGGGCAAGGGATTTCCCCCAATTTTTTAATAAAAAAGAAAACGTGGATTATAGGGGTCCCTTACCGCCAAAGAAGGACTACGGCATCGGTGAGTTGTCGGTTGAAGGAATGAGCACTTTGATAAGTGGTATGCCATGACGGTCGACGAGAATTATGTCTTTCGTTGTTAACCGCAAGTTGGAACTGTATTCCGTGAAAGATGTAGAGATCCCAAGGAAGGCCTGCCTAAAGCTTAGAGACATACTCATGGAAAAAGCAAAGGGGGATCCTTTCAGAGAGGCGTATATGATCGCAGGAGTGGCCATGTTAGTTTACCGCCAAAGTCATCTCAATGAGAATACCATCGGTATCGTCCCTAACGGTGGCTACAAGTGTACAGACCAACAGTCGCACTTCACCGTACAATGGCTTTGCTGGGAGGCTCATAAACACCATGTTTCTATCCTTTATGCGGGCAACGGCCATGAGGAATATGTATTATCCATCGTGAAGACGGCGTTGTTAAAGCTGGAGATACCACCACCGTCTTCCAGTTCTGGGCATGTTATTGGCACGGGTGCCCTCTTTGTTATCCTGACAGGACCACCCTTATCAATAACAGCCACCACGGGACAATGTAGATGCACTATGAAGCAACCATGGCATGCGTGGACAAATTTAATAATGTCAGCCACACGTTAGTAGAGATATGGGAGTGTAGGTTTAATGCAATGAAACGCACAGTCAAGGACTTGAGACAATTTTTAGTCCAGTATAGGTTGTACAGCAAGGAGACCCTCAATCCCAGGGACGGATTCTTTGGTGAGCGTACAAATGGTATCAAACTGTTACACGAAGCAGACCTTTCTTGTGGGTAGAAGATCAAGTACTTTGCTATGTGTCCATTGTATCCTTACATTTGAAAGTACAAAAATATCCCATCGGCCACCACAAAATTCAATTGGAACTAAATTGTCCGTCTATAGATCAAGTAGAAGGCATAGTCAAAGTTACCGTGACGCCTCCGCAGGATATATTCATACCTGTATTGCCTACACGGATGCACGACAATCTAATTTTATATTGTGCAGGAAATGTGGGGAGGAAAAAAACCAAGACACATTTCAGCACAAAGATAATAAAGATCGTTGGTTGTCAGGCATCTGCGTGATTGACAAGATCCGGAAGCCTTTGAGAAAGGCTACACCGTTGAAGCAGTACACAAAGTGTGGGAGTATAATGTATCTGTTTACGATCGTCAGACACGTTCTGGCAGATTGTTTCAAGGATATATTTATATTTTTTTGAAACTTAAACAAGAAGCAAGAGGGTGGTCAGAGTGGTGTACCTCACAAGATGAGAAGTTAGATTTCATTCAAATTATGAGGAAAGAGAAGATGTAAAATTCAATTTAGGTTCTATTTATAAAAATCCTGGACTTAGCACTCTGGCTAAACCCTTTTTAAATTAACTATGTGGAAAGTTTGAACAAACACCCGATCTACCACACGTAGCCGTTGTCAACGACTATCAGGGCATCCCCAATTACCTAACGGATCCGTACATCACCATGGACAGAGTCATTTATGTTAATTATGAGGTTATGTTCCATAATTACAAGGATGCGCGTGACGCATTGCGCCCTAACCCTAACACGAGTGTTGCGGTGACATGCTACACAACTACTGTAGCTAGGTTGCACTTATACAGCATCCTTGAAAAATTAGGGGACCACGTTTTATATCATGATACAGATAGCGTTCTATTCATGAAACGCCCCGGTGATTGGAGGCCACCAACCGGAGAATTTTTATTGACCTCACTGACGAACTTCACGATTACGGTCCGGGAAGTAATATTAGCGCCTTTGTATTTGGACGCTCCAAGAATCCCTCGTATCGAGTTTGTGTTGATGGCGATCCTACCAAAACATAAACGGTGTGCAAAGTTCGCTGGGTCACCATAAACTATGGCAACCAGAACGACGTTAATTTTGAAGTTTTGAAAGCGATATTCACCGAAGAAGCTGCGGAATGATACATACAGATACCGCATAAAATTGTAAGAAAAGATCTTGCGACTGTGTGTACCGTTTCGCAGAACAAATTCTAACAGCCATTGTACTCCAAACGGCGGATAACCGATAGTTTTAATTTGCCGTTTAGCAATCATAGTCCTTGTAAACGCGCTCACCACGACTAAAAGGTGATCATTTAGATGGGCTAAATAATCATATTTTATCTTTCATTCTAGACAGTTTCACTGACATAATATTACTCAAAGATTTGAAATTTTTCATATTTTTTTCTGATATAAACAAGCATATGTTTTTATTGACTTATTTTATACACCCGGGATATTTTGTTATATTTTTTATCCACCAGTACTGGCCTTCACATACCTAATTATATCTAGATAAATAGAAATATTTGTTTTTATACATAGATTTATTCTAGTCAAATTTGTTTGTTTTCTTGTACATATTTTAAATTGAAACCATTTCGCTATATATATATATATATATATATATATATATATATATAATATATATAATATATATATTCAAATACTATTTTAATGGACTTTGTAAATTAGCTTAGATATTTACTGCCAAGGCCACTATTCCCAATACGACTTCAAGAAATTGATTATGGTTTATTCTACACCTAAACATGTATGATATACTTCAAGGTGTAATATATATTCTATAACTATCATTTTTTGTAATTGAATATAGTATACTTTTCATGGTGTGCACCATATTTATAAAACTTTTATTTGTGTAAATTAATATTCCAAAAAAACGTTTCGTGGTGAGTTAAGTTTCTAAAACTTTTATTTGTGTTAATAAATATTCCAAGTATACTTTTCATGGTGTGAGCTATATTTGTGTGAGTAAATATTATAAAAACTGTTACGTTAATGTTTTAACGTCTACACCCCCTCCCTCCTATACTATAAATACAAGTTTATTTAGCTTATAATCTCAGTTTCAAACATTATGGACAAGTTGAAACATCCATTCTCGGCCTCATCAGCGGATCTTCTGGCTGTGGAAAGTTACATTTTATACCTGAATTTATCCGTCACTCAGACACAATGTGTGACGTTAAATTTGATAAAATCACTTGGTATTATGCTTTATGGCAACGGGGATTTGAACAATATAGGCCAAGTCCCCAAGTCACATTCTTTAAGTGTTTTACGAAAATTGATGACGCCTGTTATGACGCTCCTCCGCTGATTATCCTGGATGACGTGATGGATAAAGCCAACGAATTGGTTGTTGATCTTTTCACCAAAGAATGCCATCATCAAAATATCAGCGTCATGTACTTTACACAAAATATATTTCACCATGGCTGGGGCCAAAGAGAAATTTCCTTAAACGCACATTATATCGTGGTTTTTAATAATCCCAGTGATAAAACTCATATTCAACACTTTTCACGTCAAGTCTGTTCTGAAAACCCCGTGGTTTACAAGAGGCTGACGCTGATGCTACCACGGGTTTGTATTGTTAGATTTCAAGCAAGAAATACCCGAATGGTTCAGATATAGAACGCGCACAAATGTTGAGTGTTGCGTGTACCTACCACGCAAAAGCGATATAAACACCGACACTTCCCGATTACAAATAATTTCATAACCATGAGTCTCAAATTGCTGAAGCGAGTCCCTCTGTTGCGGATGATTCATCGCATAAACCCGCAGCAACGTGTCGCTTTGTTGAAAATGGCAGACAGGACACTGATTAACGCTGTTTTCAAGGGTGCCTACAACACTTTAAAATTGCCGGTGCCTTTGAAAAGTGTGCAGAAGACAAAGTTACGTGCTCCTAAGCAACTGTTGCTCAAGCTGGTCAAACAAGGAGAGTGCTGGAAGGAGAAGAGACGAATACTCTGTCAGAAAGGAGGAGCGTTCTTGCCCTTACTTTTAGCCCCTTTAATCAGCGGTGTCCTCGGTTCCTTATTCAACAAGTAGATAGTGGAACACACGAAAAAGCGGATATTGGTGTCCCCGGAAACATTACACCGTTACGAGCAACACCACCAACAAGTGGCATCAGCCACAAATCTACTGGTCTTCGAGATGAACGAGGAAATGGAAAAAACCCTTGCTTCAAAACATTAAGACAAATCTAAATGGACTTTATACTAACAAGTGCTACAGCGCTATCTGCACTTTAGTCAACACCCTCCGCCACCCGAAAATATCACCACAATCACTCCTGAAGTGATTGTACTTTCCATCCCTGCTGTACTCAATACTGTACCAGTACAGGCACGTAAAAAAGCCGAACTTTTACTAGAACATATTATTTCCCGAGGCGATATCTCATGGGACGAAAACGGGGAAGTGATTATTCACAATACGCCTCTACTTGGATTCAATATTGTGGATTTAATCAACGATCTGGTCAGAGCAAAAAGACACAGTGAGACGTCGTCGGGGTGGTGAGAGTTTCAAACGCTAATTCAAAAAATAAACGTTCCAAAATAATGTATTGTAAATCCGAAACGTTTGTCACCCATTAGAGATCCAACGCCCGTACCTCAACCACTTACACTGTCGCAACGCCCTAAGAAGAAGAAACTGAAAAGGGTGGACTAAAACAGGTTGCTGCCGTTCCGAGCTAAATGGACCATTTATCCGACATCTACTACGACCCTTCTCATCCTGAAAAGTATGTAAGACGGAGAAGATACATAAAGAGACGATTGAGGTATTATCCTCTTCGAAGGAAAGTGGGGGGAGGTGTTCTATCTCATAATAAAGATTATATAACTTTTCGTCAAGGCAGGTTTATGATAGTTGATAAAGCTATGTTTCTTAATACTGTTCAAATTAATGACCAGGTTATGATCCAGGAATAGCTGATACTTTAAAATTTAATGTCATAAATTCTAGTACCATTTTTAATTAAACTACTAAACAATCAAGAAATTATTCATATATTTAAAAAAGCTTGTGTTCCAAGATTCTCTTTTATTTAAAAGGTATTAATAATCAAAGATTATTACAATAATTCTAAAGATGAAATGACTTTACGCAATGAAATTACTGGTGATAAATATAATAAAGAACATATTTATTATTATTTAGATAAATCTAATGTAGCAACAAGCACTTATATACTTTTTTTAAATTAAAATTGGAAGGGTATAAAGAGAATGACATTTAGAAGATTTATGAAACAGGTTATAGAATGTGTATTTAATTTGAAACCATATTGGAAACTTGGAGCTTTTAATACAGAATTATATTCATCAAAATTTTATATCAGTAATATTTGTGATAAACAAAGGTCACCTATTAACATGTCAAAGATGAGATTATATATTTGTTTTTATAATAATGTTCAAGCGGGTAACAAGAATTATCAATATGAAAAAAATGTCCATTATAATCTATCAATTTATATGACTTGTCAATACTCGCCGCTCTCGCCGTATTTGAATATCAATGTTTTTCACCCCTGTATACGAGAGCCAAAATATTGTATGGTATAATTAGGTGGACGCTAATGGCGTGGAACAAATATTCAAGGATAAGATTCCGCCTGGAAACTACAGTACTATTTATGAATTGGTCAAAGCCCTAAACGATGTAGAGATGTTTAAAGGGGATTCCAGTGTAACTCTATCAAAAGAGTGGGCTTTGTTTCTTCTTCACCAAATATACAGCTGCTGACTCAATCTAGTCAACCAAGTCTACAACTCGGTTTCGGTCCTAATATTAAATTGTACAAATTTCCAAAGTCACAGTACACCGCCAACATTATACTAGACTTGTCCTCGAAAATATACTTTTATATGGATATCCTCAGGCCATGGGTGACATTGTGGCACCGCTTTTACGCATCGTTGTTATCAACAACACAAAATACCTCTACAGTATATAAGACAGCTAGCTATGCTACGTTTCACTACGTGCCCGGGCTTAGAAGGCCAATTTAAAGCCAGGATATCAATATAATAACAGACACTGGTGAACCTGTACTATTCGAGTTTGGAAAAGGGTGCGTGAACCATCATTTTGACACTGATCAACATGAACTGTCCCTACAAAAGATACTACGTCAACCAAGCTGGAACAGGAATATATTTACCCTACCACGGTGTTCCCTATCAACTAGAGCACGGAATAGTAAGTTTTTAATTGCCTTTTCAAGAGCGTCTTACCATTGTTGTGAAGCGGTGATAAAGCCATTAGAAAATCGGTGCTTCATACAGGTATCGACGTGCTCTCTGACGTCCCTATCAGCGTCGTCCTTTCAAAGAAGCCCTATGGCAGTGTGTTGGTGAGGCTGGAAAAAAGCTAAAATTCAAGGTGGAACAGATGATCAAAACACTGATTACCGGCTCAGGCTATAAAGAGTGTCCTAAGAAGCACCGACGTCAGTCTTCTGTCGTTGTCCGATGTAAAATGATCTAGAAAGAAGTGGTAGATATTTTCAGTTAAAATGTCGTTTCTACCCCCCCCCCCCCCCGTCCTGTGAGTATACCAGCAGTGAACTCTTTTTAGTCCCACCCATGCAAATCTGTCTTGAAAGTGGACAATGGCTCCAGTACAGATATATCTCTTCCCTCAACAATGATTCACCTATCGAATTTACCGTTACCGGTCAGGGCGAGTTCTATATCGATCTTACAAAGACTATGCTTTATCTCAGGGCGGCTATCATAAAACCCAACGGTAGCGCTTTACCAGAGGATGATCAAATCTCTCCCGTCAACAACTGGTTGCATTCAATATTCACACAGGTGGATGTGTTTTTAAACCAAAAACTAGTCTCACCGTCAAGCAACACTTATGCTTATAGATCATACATTGAGATTTTGCTCAATTACAAAAGTGAATCCAAAAGTCCACATTTGAGTTGTGGTCTGTTATTCGAAGACAGCCCCGAAACCTTTGAGGATGTTAACCTGGGTAACAAGGGATTTGAGGCCCATCGCAGTCTCACTGCAAAAGGAAGACGGTGGATCTTTTGGGGTATATGTTTAACTAATATAAATACCTTTTAAATGGTAACGAACTCAGAGTAAAGTTGATCCATTCCATAGACGGGTTTATTCTAATGGCCTTCCCTAAAATCCAACACTTTGAGGTTCACATAATTGAAGTATGTTTTCTAGTTCGGCGTGTCAAAGTAGCGCCTTATATATACTGTTGGCACATGCCAAGGCAATAAACGTCACTCCCGAAAACTATTCCATCTCCCGTGTGGACGTAAAAACACTCACTTTACCTATGGGTGGGTAAGGGAAATCACTGGACAACGTATTCATCGGGAAATTACCCAAACGATTCATCGTGGGATTTGAATCAAAAGCTGTGTTCAACGGATACATCATCAAGAACCCGTTCAACTTCAAATCATACAACATGAACCATTTCACGCTGTACTAAAACGGGGAACATTTCCCAACCAAACCATTACAACCCGATTTTTCAAACGGCAACTATGTCATGTCTTTCCACACACTTTTCTGGAACGGTATATATTTCATGAACGAAAGTAATGGCATCATACGGTAAGCTTTCTCTAAGGGATATCCTCTTATGGCTTTCGATCTCACACCTAATCTGTCCACCCACATGACGTCGAATTGTAATTTGTTGAGTTATGGTTCTCTGAGCATCGAAGTGCTCTTCAATATAGCTCTCAATGATACCACCAAATATGTCGTGTATGAAGAGTTTGCCAACATCATCACCATCGACAAGAACAGAAACGTCGTGACCGATTTTCGGTATTAATATAAGCTACTTCCCAAACCTTACACCATTCATTTAAATTATGGACGCCATTGTAGATTTCCAGATCTTCATTGACGACAGCAAAGTGTTTATCGTCAAGGAACTGAGTGTGTATCTGCATGAGGTACATGACTAAAACATTGGGTGTTAAAACCCCCATAAGCTATCGAGGAAATTTCAACCACTGCTAAAAAGCAACCCGAGTATATACTCAATAAACTGCATGGTATTGCCTGTGATAGTGGTGATGTGGATTACAGCCTGCTCGAATCCCTCATCTCCCATGCCACAAAGAGTGCAGAAATTGTCTTCTTCAAGGGGGCATAAAATAAAAGCTTTCCAGCCAAATACATACCTACACCTGTAATAGATCTCTACGACAGTGTTTGTTCATTTTGAAAACACCTAAACTTGGCCGTACCACGTGCATGAAACATAGTTTTGTATGGAATTTCATTTTGGCATTCATCGTTTGGAGTCTTCGAGATTGGATAATTGAAGATGGACATGCACACCATAAGACGTGCGTTAAAAATAAACCCGTGGTTCCGTTTTGTACGGTCGGGTTTTTTCCCCACTGATCAACTAGCCGCAAGAATAGCGTGAAGTGCCGCTTTTTATCATAAACATGGATCCACACACCAAGTCTGGGAGTCATTAGGTCGCCATCTTTATCGACAAAAATGGAGCGGGACAATATTTTTACGGCTATTTTTTTCCACCCCGTATGGAGTCACATCTGGCATTTATACGCAAAAACATTTCCCACACGTCTTATAACACGATACTACATCAGAGTATAGCCTCAGACGTTTGCGGCCAATACTGTTTCATGTATACATCATTTATCGTGCCCAGCACATTCCAATTAAAACTTTCTTAACCCTATTCTCACCCACCATTCATACACGTAACGAAGCTAAGGTTTTGAGTTATTACAACACTTTATACAAGACGCTAGGTTCCTGTTAATCATCAAGAGTCTGTGTCCAATCAGCGTGCGCCTATAAAAGGGGCTTCCCGTCGGTGGCGTGGCCATAACTACGACAGTCGTTAAAGCTATCAAACATCATGGAAGGGCAAGACGTTTGCAGCCACAAAGAAAAGCTGGTGAAGTCGCTTGCCATCACCAGTATTTACAACAATTTATTTCCACTGGACGAAGTCGATGCCAAACGAGTCATCGTCAGCATGAGCGCCAAGAAAATTGTTACGCCTTATGTCCGGAAAGAAAAATGTGGAGGAAAGTGTGCGGTATTTAACCGTACAGAGTGGCAAGTACTTGGCAACTACAAGCCAGTCATATCAAAGTTTTTCAGCAACACTCAGCCTCCTCAGGAGATTAATCCGACTGACCATAAAATATCTCTGAGATGCATGTGCGGTGACCGTATGGTCGTCATCAACGAGAAACAATACGGCGAACTCAAACGTGTCTCCCATCTAGCACCTAGCTGGTCGCGTTTTTGTGATATATGGGACCTCATTGATGTTGCCGTCGACCACCGGGATATGTGGTTGACACCCGTCGCACGCTTTTGCAAAGATTTGATCGACACACTCGTCGTTTCGGATTTACAATAAATTCTTTTGGAACGTTAATTTTTTGCAGCACCGTGAGGAACTCTCGCCACCCTGACAGTTCACTGTGTCTTCTTTCTCTGACCATATCATTGACTAAATCCACAATATTGGATCCACGGAGAGGTGTATCTTGAATACGCATTTCTCCGTTTGAGTTCCAAGAGATTCCGCCTCGGGAAATGATATGTTCTAGTAAAAGTTCAGCTTTTTACGTGCCTGTGCTAGTACAATATTAAGTACAGCAGGGATGGGAAGTACAGACACTTCAGGGGTGGTGGTGGTGGTGTTATTTTCAGATGGCGGAGGGTGTTGACTAAAGTGCAGATAGCACTGTAGTACTTGTTGGTATAAAGTCTATTAGGACTTGTTGTCAAGTTTTGAAGCGAGGATTTTTTTCCATTTCCTTGTCAAACTCGGAGACCACTAGATTTGTTGCCAATACAACTTGTTGGTGCTGTTGCTCGTAATGGTGTAATGTTTCCAGGGACACTAATATCATATTTTTCGTGTATTCCATTATTTACTAGTTGAATAAGGAACCGAGGACACCACTGATCAAAGGGGCTTAAATTAAGGGCAAGAACGCTCCTCCTTTCTGAAAGAGTAGTCATCTCTTCTTCTTCCAGCACTATCCTTGTTTAACCAATTTAGCAACACCTGTTTGTGAGCACGTAACTTTGTCTTCTGCGCATTTTTCAACGGCACCAGCCCTTTTAAAGTGTTGTAGGCACACTCGCAAACAGAGTCAACCAGTTTCTTGTCGGCCGTTTTCATCAAGGCGACACGTTGCTGCGGATTCATGCGATACATTTCAAGTATCAGAGGGGCCTGCGTCAACACTTTGGGACTCATTGTTATGAAATGATCTGTAATCGGGAAGTGTCGGTGTTTTTATAGCTTTTGCGTGGTAGATACAAGCAATAGCCGACATTTGTGTGGGTTCTATATCTGATCCATTCTGGCGTACCTTGTTTGAAATCTAACAATATATACCCGTGAGGAGTACTTTTAGCATCAGAGTAAGCCTCTTGTAAAACACGGGGATTTTCAGGACACACTTGACGTGCAAATTGTTGAATCTGAGCTTTATCCCTGGGATTTTTAAAAAGCACGGTATAATGTGCGTTTAAAGAAATGTCTCTTGGGTGCTTGACCTGAAAGAATATATTTTGTATAAAGTACATGACGCTAATATATTGATGGTGGCATCCTTTGGTGAAAAGATCGACTATCACTTCGTTGGCTTCACGCATCAGGTCGTCCAGGATAATCAGCTGTGGAGAGTCATTACAATTGTCATCCATTTCCGGCAAACCCTTACAGAATATGACGTTCGAATCCCGGTTGCCATAAAGCACAATACCATGAAATTTTTATCAAACTTAACGTCACACATTGTGTCCAAGTGACAGAAAAAATCTGCTACAAAATGTGACTTTCCACAGCCGGAAGGGCCGCTTATAATGGCTGAAAATGGATGTTTCAACTTGTCCATAATGTTTGAGAATGAGCTTATAAGCTATATGAGCTTGTATTTATAGGATAGGAGAGAGGTGTGGGTGTAGACTTTAAAACATAAACATAACAGTTTTTACAATATTTATTAAATTGTGAAAACGTATACACACAGTGTAAAGTATACTGTGAATATTTACAATATATATATATTTATTAGCATTAACATAACTGTTTTTTTACAATATTTATTTACACACAGTGAAAATTATACTTTGAATATTTGCAATATAGGGGGGAATAGTGGCTTCGGTACTAAATATGATATATACATATTGATGGTTTCAATTTAAAAGAAAATAAATATATGTACAAACAGATTATAATATTTGACTAGATTTAAAAAAATATATATACAAACAGTTTATTATAATTGACTAGAATTAAAATATATACAAACAACTAATTGACTAGAAAAATATATGGTCGGCGGAGGATTATACTGGCAAATAAAAAAATATAAAAAAAGCAAACCGGGTGCATATATTAAATTTAAAAAATATGTTTGTTTTCATGCAGAAAAAAATATGAAAATAATCTCATTTCATTGAAAAATGGTATGTCAGTGGAACTTTCTAGAGTGAAAGAAAAAAAGATGATTATTCAGCCCGTCTAAATAATCACCTTTTAGTTGTGGCGAGTGCGTTTGGAAGAACTCTGATACCCAAACGGCAACGTATTAAAATCATCGGTTATCCAACGTTTGGTGTACACGGGCCGGTAGACTTTAGTCTGCGAAGAGGTACATACAGTCATAAGACATTTTCTTACAATTTTGTGAGGTATCTGTATGTACCTTTCCGTGGCCTGTTCAGTGACCATCGCTTTCAAAGCGTCAAAATTAACATCGTTCCGTTTGCCATAGTTTATGATGAGCCCTCGAACCTTGCACACCATTTTTGTTTTGGCAGGATCGCCGCCAACACAAACTCGGTAGGCGTAATTCTTGAGACCGCCAGATACAAAGGCGCTAATGTAGCTTCCCGGACCTTTATCCGGAATTTCATCAGTGAAGTTAACTAAAAATTATCAAGTCGGCGTAATCCAATTGCCGGGGCTTTCGGTAAATAGAACACTATAGGTATCATGATACAAAACTCGGTCCCCAATTGTTCAAGGATGCTGTATAAATGCAACCTAGCCATAACAGTCGTGTACCATGCCACCGCCACAATCGTGTTACGGTTAGGGCAAAACGCATCACGCACATCCTTGTAATTGAGGAACATAACCATACCATTTACATCAATAACGCTGTCTATGGTGATGTAAGTATCCGTTAGATAATTGTTGATTCCTTGATAGTCGTTAACAAAGGCTACGTGTGGTAAATCGCGTCTTTGCCCAAACTTTCCCCAAGTTTAGCTAGAGTGCGGAGACCAGTGTTTTTACAAACAGAGTCGAAATCGAGTTTTACCCCTTCCCTTTCCTCATAATTTTGAATATAAGTTAGCTTTTCCTCTTGTGAGGTACACCACTCTGGCCATCCGCTGGTTCTTGTTAATTTTCAAAAAAAGTATCAATGTACCCGTGAAACAATCCGCCAGAACGTGTCTGACGGTCGTAAAGAGATACATTGTACTCCCACACTTCGTGTACTGCTTCAACGGTCTAGGCTTTCTCAAAGGCTTTCCGGATTTCGTCAATCACCCAGATGCCTGTCAACCAGCGATCTTTTATGTCGTTGTGCTGACACGCGCCTTAGTTTTTCTCCTCCCCACATTTCCTGCACAAGATGAACATTAACTTGTCGTGCATCCGTGTAGGCAATAAGGGAATGAATAAATCCCGCGGAGGCGTCACTGTAACTTTGGCTATGCCTTCTACTTGATCTATAGACGGACAATTTCGTTCTAAGTGAATTTTGGGGTGGCCGACGGGGTATTTTTTGTACTTTCAAACGAAAGGAAACAATGAACACACATCCAAATACTTGATCTTCTCTCCACAAGAAAGGTCTGCTTCATTGAAGAGATTGATACAATTTGTACGCCCTCCAAAAATGCATTCCTAGGGCTGAGAGGCTCCTTAGTATATACCTCGTGCTGGAGTACAAATTGCTGCAAGTCCTCGTCTATGCGTTTCGTACACTCTCACATCTCTACGACCGTGTAGCCGGCTTTCTTAAACTTTTACAAACAAGCCATTGTCACTTTAGAGTGCGTCTCCATGGTCTCGTGGGGTTTATTTTTGATAGGGGTGGTCCTGTCATGGTAGTAGAGAGGGCACCCGTTCCAATAACAGCCTTAGAACTGAAAGACGGTGGTGGTATCTTCAGCTTTAACAACACCATCTACACGTCGCCCTAGCACATATTCCTCACGGCCGTCACCCGCATGAAGAATACAGACACCGCATTGATGGGCCTCCCAGCAGAGCCATTGCACAGCGACGTGCGACTGTTGGTCTGCACACCGGTAGCCACCGTTAGGGACAATACCGATAGTATTCTCCTTAAGATGACTCCGGTGGTAAACCAACATGCCCACTCCGGCTATCGTATACGCCTCTCTGAAAGGATCCACCTTTGATTTCTCCATGAGCATGTCTCTAAACTTTAAACAGGCCTTCCCTAGGATCTCTACAATTTTCACACAATACAGTTCCAACTCGCGTTTAAAATCAAAGACATAATTTTCTTTGACCAACGCGTAATACCACTTCTCAAAGTGCACCTTCCCCTCAACTGACATCTCACCGATGCCGTAGTCCTCCTTTGGTGGCAAGGGTTCCCTATCCCCCACGTTTTATTTTTTGTTGAAAAAATGGGGGAAATGTCCCTTGGCCAAAGACTCGCCCAAGCCGAATGTTTTGGGAAATTTGGACAACGACATGGGGAGAAAGTTCAGCGATTCATTAAAGTGGAGCGTGCCGTAACGCATGGACATGATTTTCCCACCGTTCATTATAGCTCTGGAGTCCATTTTTTAACCTCCATCATATATTTTAAAATTAAATTTCCATCATAGGCTTTTGCATTATGGCCTAGGTGGTTGATATCCTTAAATATTGATGCTTTAATTTGTCTATGAATTAAAAAAATTGGGCCATTGTGGTATCACCCTTTAATATGCGAGTCCTATCGCACCCACATTCTGTGCAATGATGGTCATTTGCATCTATATGAACGCAGGCCTTGCAACACGTCTGCGCGACAGATAGGTTATGTTCGTGCAAGTACGTGCCGGCTGCACCTTGAAGAAGCGTTTCTTGCCTGCATTCAAAATCATAGAATACAAACATGAAATTGCTCTTTTCCAGTAACAGCTTTGATGGGGCTTGCTTCATATAACAGAAATGACCAAAATGACGATAGCTCTTGCATACTCTACAAAAAGTCTCATAAAACCTATGTGAATATTCTGCTTTTTCCAAACTGAAAAATTGCCCACATACCTCACAAACCTTTTTGACATAACAGACCGACGGGTGACCTCTTCAAAAACCGGGACGTTTATGGTTATCAAAGCACGTCTGGTTTGTTAACCAACGCCCACAGTCTTTACAGACCATAAATTGTCCTCCGCTACAAACAACTTTAGCGAAGCGCTTTTTGCACGCGGAATCACAGTAGTGCCCATTCTTATTACTGAATGGCACACGGCATTCACGACAAAAGTACGAGCACTTAAATGCGGCGGTCAAGGATGTTATGACATCAAAATAGTTTTGCATGTCGTTGTGAAATTACAAATCAAGGTAGCCCTTAAAGGAATGTTCGGGAGGAGTAGGCCCCTCATATAGGACCTGTCTCCCCCGACGTTCCCTGAACACCGTGAGTTTGTATTCGGAGAGGTATGTTTGAAATTGTTTCAGTTCAGTTATTCCACCACCTTTCAAAAGAATCACACGGGCATCACGTCATAGTTCCATTTCTTTGAGTTTTTGAATAATACGGCCAATTTTAATTTGTTTAAAGGTGTTCACTTCCTTGCATCCTGGTTTTTTTAATAATCCCATATAGCTTTAGCAATAACCAAGGCACGGACAAGACAAAGTGTGTCGCCATTTTGAATCTTAATGATCCCTTGGTTTTTACGGCTATATGTGCTAGTGGGAGCGAGTTTATCACAATAACGTCCACTCCCTTGAGGCTCCTTAAAATGGCTGAGTTTAACCTACAGTGGTGTTGTACTCAAAAACAAACTATTACTTTGCAACACGCGACTTACGTTATCAAGCACGGATCCAGCGTCTAACTTATCTGCTCGCCTAAATGAGACATACACAGGGATCAGCGTAGAGTCAGTGCTATTCAAAAGTAAGCTAACATGATCCTCGGCGCTAACGCCATGGTCCTGCAGTCGATGGAGCAAATTAGTAATTTGTTCTTAAAGCCAGTATAATGCGTCACGATAGCTTGCTGGAGCACCAAGATATAAGGTAATTTCTCTACTAGTATAAAAGAAACGCCTCAATTGTTTAATCCTCTCTTCTACGATACGAAGAGGGACGCCATTTACACGGCCCCACCTACCTGATTTAACCGGCAACTAAATCCCGGTTGAGGGGCTGAAGACGGCCCCACTGTCACCACCGCCACGATCCCTGTCTCCCTCACCGAAGCGGGGTTTCGAGCACCGTGTCCCAGGCTCGCCAGCAGTGTTCCTGCCGTGTGGTGAGGGAGACTAGTAGCCAGCGGTGGTGGGAGGTTCGTCCCTCCATTTCCTGTCTCCAATTCAACTATAACACACACAGTCACATGTCAAAGTAAGCACTGTTACAAACATGCGCTTATTTTTTTCTTTAAAATGTATAATACTTTCTGTATTAATATATAATATTACATTCTTTTCCCTAAATATAATTTCTTTAGCTGAAACCAACATTCACCGAAGTGAGTCAGCAATTGCGTGGAGGGAGAGTGAAAAATCGCCCCCTGATTGACCATGGCAAGATTCAAACCTCGAACTCTTCCGTCCGCGACCGTCTGGCTCTACACGAAACAAACGCTGTAGCCAACCACATAGCATTGGTAAATTATTTTAGAAACAACTGTTTTATTAAATAAAATTTTTGTGCACGAAACTATATTTAGTTGAAAAAATAAATAACATTTACACAAATCAAATTAGTCACTTAAACTGTAAGCCAAAATTAGAGGAAGTGTACCCGCATTTTTCAAGGAGGGAGAATGGAAAATCTATTAGAAATTACTTCCTACATAAATTTTTGAGTAATATTAAATACTACTTTAAATATCGTTTAATGTTAGAGACTATATTTTAATGACATAATAAATATTGTAACAAAAAATTAGAGGAAGTGCACCAGCATTTTCAAGGAGGGATAATGTAAAATCTATTAGAAAAAATATCCCACATAAATTCCTAAGTAATATTAAATACAACTTTAAATATCGTTTAATGTTAGAGACAATATTTTGTTGAAATAATAAATACTGTAACCCAAAATTAGAGGAAGTGACCCGCATTTTTCAAGGAAGGAGAATGGAAAATCTCCTAGAAAACCTCTCCATAAATTCCTAAGTAATATTAAATACAACTTTAAATATCGTTTAATGTTAGAGACTATATTTTGTTGACATAATAAATACTGTAACCCAAAATTAGAGGAAGTGCACCCCCATATTGCAAGGAGTGAGAATGGAAAATCTATTAGAAAAACTGTAACCCCCCCTTCATATGATTTGATAGGTTCATATTACAATAAATAAAAGGTAGGTTAGTTACAAGAGAGTTTATTTTATTCTACAAACAACTAGCAGACATACAAGAGCGAGGCACTCTAGGAAAGTCGAGTGACTGGCCGATAAGGGCCGAAGTAAACAATAAATAAAGGGGCAAGACCCCAAGTCGTTAAGAGAAAACAGAACGATTAATACCAACGTAGTCATAATTAAATTGACCCTCGCAGAAGGCGACTAACCTAGCAGGAAAGTTAAATACAAGTAATATGTATAGGTCTACACGACCTGGCGATGCCGACACTACATTGACATAAGTATGAAGTTTTATAATAGACTGCCATTATAAGGCGCGACAGAGAAAATGATTTACCTAAACCTAACCTGTTACAATAGATCCTAATCAAATTAGTTCAATCTAATTATTATTATTATAATGACTAATGTGCTGGGTGCACGGGCTCGCGCCCCCCGAGTTGAATAACAATTTAAAAAAATTTACAATCGTAACAAACCTTTAACTTTTAGCAAGCAGAACAACTATTTTAAATAAGTTACACGTTAAACAGAAATAATTAGCGCCCCAAGATGGCGCCATGCTAAGGTTCCAACCCGTCCGTGAGGCGGACACAACGTTAAGTACAAAGAAAAAAGCTAGCGCATAAACCATAATGGCTGACAGGCAAATCCTGCAGTCTCAGAGAAATATAGCTATTAGTAATCATGATTTATATTTAAAGTTGAAACTTAAATTTTGAACAATTTAACCCAAACATAATTTAGAAAACGTCGAACAACCACCTACGTCTAAATCTAAGACAAGTGTCTCACCTAATCGAGTGCAGAGAAATGAGTGACATCACTACACAGTCCAGCCGTTATATACTGTACAAAGTCAATCACGTGTTCACAAACGGCGGGAATCACACTGGGACGAAGGGAGAGGGGTGTACGTCGCTTCGGCAGAAGTCTCGATTATTCTCGTGATAATTTCAAATCACGCGCCGGTGGATGAGTCTTGTTTCACTCGAACACAACCGTCGGCGCATACGGGTTAGCGCATCTTGATGTTCAATTGTCCGAGTCTTGCTCTAATCGGGCCTCGAGCCACGGGCGGTCAGTAAGCCGCGTGATGTTGAGTGGAGTTGAGTGCGCGTGTTTCATGAAGTCGAGATCCAGCCCAGCCAAAGGGGACCAGATCAGGTGAGCCAGATCGTCCATGTTTGCATTATGTCTGTGACAACGTCACAAAACTTCCTAAATTTACTCGACGCTGATGAAGAAATTTATAATATTTTTTAAATTGAGAACTATTCCAATGGATTTGTTTACAATACACACACACGTCATAAATTAAAGTGTACAGACTTATGTTTACTCTTGGTGAAACGTGAATTTAATAAATGTCTAAAGTGGCAATTATAATTTTCTGCCTTTGAATAGGAAATGAAACCGGGACCCTTTAAATCCTTTACTGGAACATGTACAAAATACCTGTCAGCGCAGTTATTTATTGCTATTAAAGACTAAACCAGCCAGCATTTTCGCTTATGCCAGGGAATCGTACTCTGGTGTAGGGTTTTTAAGCGTATAAATCGAACGTGTAGTAAGACACGTCGCTAAATTAAGTAGGATTTTTTAATAATCGGCTAAAGCAACAATATATTTTACATCTGTTTAATATAATGCTGGTATATATATATATATATTATGAGTACATTTTCTCTACTCTAACTGCAGACAAACGCGCTTTGTTATTCCAAAAGTGGATATGTTTACAACAACATTCTCAGAGCGAACAGCTGACAAGAGGTTTGGTATGACAGCAAAATAACGGTAGTTAGAAAGAGACAGGATACATATAGTCAGAGCCCTGCGTTTGTGGAAATCGCGATAATTCGCGAATGTTAGATATGGCATTTTTTCTTTCAGATGTTCACATTTTAGTTTACCCTGTTTGCAAATATATGCTCAGATTGTGGCGATAATTCGCAAACTCGGTGCTTTAGCGCGATATTCGCTATTTTAAACGATGTCCGCGATTTTCGGCATTCGCGCTAATATTTTGGGATATTGAAAAATAAATATTTTAAGTTTGAAAATTGCATTTTTAATTTTCCAATATTCTAAGTAGGAGTACGCCTAACATAAAGCAGGTCAAAATACTGGCCTTTTTTGTCAACTACGATGGAGATTTGTCTTTTTTCTACATTGAAATGTGTAAAAAATTGAATGTTTTGATGGAAGAGAGTGATGGCATCGAAAGTTTAAAAATTGGGAATGTGTTGCTAGGGCTGAAGACAGACAGTATGTTCAGTGACTTCGCAACAAAGTATTTGCAAGCATTGTGGCTGCCGATTTCAAATGCAGATTCAGAACGATATTTTTCTATATAGTTTAGTAGTAACAGACCGCAGAACCACAATGAAAGTGGATAACTATGTTACCAGCTGCATGTTGCAGTTTGGTGATGTTGAGTAGTTATTTTGTATTTTTCTAGCCTAAATTGAGATTTAAAAATATAGTCACAATTTTTGTGAAGTAACAAGATGATTTTTCTGTAATATTTTGTCTTTGTGACTTGTAAATACTTTTCCCGGACCAGCTGCCGCTAAATCTTACTTTTTTAATAAGTTGACAGCACATTTTTTTCGCGGACTAGTGTTTTTTTACCGTTTTGTCCAAACAAAATGTAATTTTTGGTTTTCACTACAATATGTTTAGTTTACCTGTTTCAAACATTGTCCTGGAAGTCTAGTTTTAACCCAACAAAGTCACCTTAATCACAAAAGTTTGGTAAAAACCACTTTTTTTTAACGCTTTTGCCTTTTTTGATAATTTCGTCGCCAAAATAGGATTTTTGTAATTCACCGCTTATCAACCGCTTTTGGGAAACTTAAAAATGAAATTGGGCTTTTTATTCACCATAAAGGCAGGGCTCTGCATATAGTCTATTTTCAAACTAGTGGCTATAGTATGGTTACTTGTAGACGGTACTTACATATAAGGTGGTCGATCGGGTCCAAATCACTTCAAACAGCGGGGGCGCATTTCCACCGCCGTAGAGGGACGCAGGCGTGAGGGGTGACGTCGAGAGGCTTTCAAGGGTGTTGTGATGTCGGCGGGGGCAGTCGTGAGGGGTTACGTCGAGAGGCTGCCAAGGGGTGTTGTGAGGTCGGCGGGGGCAGGCCTGAGGACACCAATGACGTCGTGCCTGGCAAAGACCGGTGAGGGTGCCTCCAACTGGGTATACGTTGGCACGCCCGTCGCAACGCTGCCAAGCAGGCCCTCATCCAGCGCGTATGGATCCCAGTAGTTTGGAGTTAAATAAATACATATTAATTACCATTTACAGGAAATAATAAACACAGGCAGGTCTATCATAGGCCGTTAATTACCAATGAACCAGTCGCCATCCGCTCTGCAAATCCCGTCTTCTGTAAAGTGCAGCAACTGGTCCAGGCTATTGGGACCCACAGGTTGTGCCGCCTCGCCAAGCGGCATGGGCTCATCATCTAACAAAGAAGAATAGAATTCCGATATACACCAAGATATAATAAGTAAAAATATTAACTATTAAAATATACAAAACGATTTTCAAACATACCTGAATTTATCCAATTTTCCAGAGCGTCAAATCTCATCTTGATGTGTCAGTGATCCAATTACAAATTGAAATGACCGAATGTAATGATTTGGGTTCTATTCATACCCATCTCAAAGGGCTTGCCTCTTGTAAAGAACTAAATATTGTAATGTGTCTCTGCGCATGCGCAAACCGTATCAGGTCTTTGTAAATACCGTTATCTATCATACACCTTCTAGCGGTCGACGGTTATGGATGTGCATTGTCAACACTCTGTTCATGGATGGTGGAACACAGTGTGTGTGTGTGTGTGTGTGTGTGTGTGTGAGAGAGAGAGAGAGAATGCTGTCATAGACCTGGGAGTAATTTTTCACTCTCCTTCTACACATATGCGGGTTAAAACTTCCCAATAGCGTAATTAGTATCTAAGCACATAATCAGAGCGGGTAGTAAGACGCTGTGATAAATGTTTGTACCCACTCAATATTCAATTAAGTTTGAGTTTCCGGTTTTGATAATAGTTATGGTAAGGTCAGGGTTTGATCCCTCAGCAAGCAATTTTTCTGGCAAATTGATATACATTCTCTTAGTAAATCTAATTTATTCAGCCTTACTTCTTTTTTTGTGTGATACATATTAGACATGTAAAACGATGGGAGACTCTGTGTTTGCTGTAAACGATTATTATAGGTTTTAATTAATATTCAGGGGTGTTTTTCTAGTAGACTTTCAATTTAGTATAATGCGCGAGTGTTGTCATAGACCTGGGAGTAGTTTTTCACTCTCCATCTATACATATGCGGGTTCGTTGGGAAAAAACATCTGATTATATGTAGAGTCCAATTTTTATACAAAGAAACTTTTTTTCGGCCCGTATTTATAAAATAATACTACAGTATCGGTGATATTTATAGGTATTAATAGGTTGGCGCAGAATGAATAAGTCTGGTTTAGCAAACGGTGGCACAAACTGGACGGACGCCAACCTACTTGATTATTACGGCGTATAAATATGTGAGAGTAGATATGGTAACATTTCTATCTTTAAGACAAGGCTATTAGACTATACAATAACACACCTCTGTCCAGATTTGAACCCAGAACTTCCAGCTACGAGCAATGCTAAGCTAAATACCTGTTTCATATTCGATATAGATACAATTTAAATTCTAACATTTACTGCGCAATAGCTATTTCATTTATTTTCTTTAGGTCACTTACAACTGAGTTTTGAGAACCATTAAGGCAGTTTATTTATTTATCTAAAATAAAATAATTTAAGTGGATGTGTGTGTGTGTATGTCTGTAAATATTCTATGGTCTCTCACTTTTTTACAGAAATTTATATTTGCCAAAGGTCCCAATCTTTTGTCATTCAAGAGCTCGGTGGTAATCTGTTGATCGTAGTTCAAGTTTTATGCCAAAAATGGTGGTAGCGTCCAGAAACAGGTTCTGTTAGCGCGCACCTCTCCCTTAGGCAAGCGAGTATTTTAGTTTATGTGTATCACAACTGATTTTTGAACTATGTATGATTGCTTTGCACTGGTATACGGAAAAATCTAATATTTACAAATACCAAATAAATTTCAGGTAATTCGCGTATAATTTATTTTTTTGAAAATTTAAATATTATTAAATATATATTAGAACCAAACGGGTAGTAAGACGCGATGCTAGATATTATTATATTAGAAACTCAAGTGTAGTTTACTTGCGTCAATATATAGAAAGCTTGATTTTAACAGGAAAAATATATGGGGAAGTTTTTTATCATATTAAATAAGAATCTCAGGCTTTAATCCCATGTCACCCAGTTGGCGTTGCATACTGAACATGTCCTCTTTCCACGGGTGCACGAGATGGAGTATCGGATAACAGTACTTCTCAAGCTGGCCCTGCCGAAACTGTAAGTGTATCGCTATCTATTCCTGTCGATACAAGGCGACGACTCCTCAATGTGTAGAGGTTAAGGCCTGGTTCATTACCCCAGACAAGGGGATGAACAACACGGTAATGACCGGCTCAGGGGGGGAGGAGGAGTGAACGACTGTCAGTCAGTGGTGTGAAGTGAGGGGGGAGAGGGGAGCCCTTTGGCCGGGTACCCGTCATTTGGCCTAAAAGGCATTTGGCCTAAAGTGTAGGCTAAATACCTTTAGGCCAAATGCCTTTTAGGACAAATGCCTTTAGGCCAAACGCCTTTTAGGACAAATGCCTTTAGGCCAAACGAATTTTTGTAAAGTTAATTTTTAGACCATTTATTAAAATATGTTTTGCTTACTCCGGAAACATTCGTTATGATTTGTAGTGATGCTAATAGATGACGAGGTGTGTAGTGTTTAGTAAAATAGTATATACTACCATTTCAAAATATATAAGCCTTTTCTCAATTTACTACTTCCCAAGGTATAGCAGCACGTCCATTAACCTGTAGTACCACTTTTGTATGTTGAACTTTTTACATTGCCAAAGTTTTATACTAGTTTTTGTACCGTTTTGTAGGCCCTACCAGAAATAAATGTTTTGTACCCGTTCATTTTTTTTATTAATTAGCACATACATGTGGTCACACCATTTTAATAATTTTGTTTTATTTTGAATTTAAAATTTTTTTAAGTGCCAAAGTATATTTTATCAATCTTTCCAAGTATATTTGTTTATTAATTTTACTAAATGAATTAATCGATCATTCATTTTTTTATAATCATATTAACTTACTCGAGTTTGCCCACGGCTTCGCTCACATTTAAGTTGGGTAAATTATCTTATTTTTAGCAAATCATCTAAACCAGGTTTTCTCAAACTCTATACTCTTGAGCCTTATATGAACATAACATTAGTTGTTAAGACTCTTATTCTTAGAATAAAATAACTTTTTTACGTTAAAATACAAAAATGAGACATTTATTATTTAATTGATTTCTTTATTTTCTGATAAGAGCTTTGTAGAAGTTTATTAAAAATAGTTAAGTTTAGTAAGATATTAATTAATTTTATTGCTTCATAGGCCAAACAGAATATTAATTTTTTAGTCAATCATAATTTAGCAAGACGAAGGAAGTGAAAAATTGGTTCATACCTCATCTGAAATCCCTTTGCGCCTCGCAGTTTGAGAAACTCTGATCTAAATTACCAAAAATACAATCTCAGACACGTATGAGGCGAGAACTTTGTATGTCCTCCCCAATTATAATTTCTCTAACTCCCATTTAAACAAATAATTTTAAGAATAATTTTTATCTATAGTTGTACTTCTACCTGACAACCAAATTTAGATTTTCAACTATAGAAAAAAGTTGTTTTTTTATAACTCCCCTCGCCCCTCCCTTGATTTCATGAAGATACATTTTAAAATGTTCAGACTTATTAGTTATTTGGAGTGGTAAATTTACGGGCTTGCCAAAATTCAATTTTTAACGATACTGCGCTGAGATGTAGTAGTTTCTATTAATTTTGTAGATTTTGAACCCCCCATTCCCCTACCAATTTGAGAAATTTAGAGTATAATGTTATTTTGGCTATCTGGGATTTGATTTATCTTTATTTATCTATCAAAATTTTATTTTTTTCCTCATCTCAAAAAGTTTTTCTATATTATACTCCATCACCACTATTTCTCAGAATGCAATTTTAAATAATAATAATAATAATTATTATTATTATTATTATTATTATTATTATTATGTATATTTGTATTGTTTCCCGTACCTAATTAATAAATTTAAATTCTTTACAATACAGAGAAGTAATTAAATATATTAGTTTTGAAAATGTTGACCTCCAAGCTCCCCTTCCTACTGCCATTACTCAACTCACTGAGAAATTTCAAATTTTAAGATTTATTTGGTCATCTTGATGGGTCCTTCCTTATACTAAGGCTACTATAGTTATAGGTAGGCTCGTTCACTTTACCGGCCAGCATTCAGCTCTACCCTAACACGCAGCGCTGCTGTAACGTCTGCTCGTGACCTAGCCAAGCTTGCTTCTGTTCAGATCATGTGACTGTGTAGTGCCGCACTTATTTTTTTCTTATTATTTAGCACCATGTTTTACTAACCGTTCGGGTTATACGTCTAAGTACTAATTACGCTAATGGATTAGGAATTGGGAAGGTTGAATTAGAGGAATAAACCTGCATTTGCGTGGAGGGAGAGTGGAAAACCATTTAGGAAAATCCACCCCCAATTCACCCGACCGAGAATCAAACCTCGATCTCCCCGTCCTCAGCAGTTGAGCTCAACACGACTTGCGCGTTAGCTATCCACGCCACCGAGGCGGGTGCGCTCGTTACTAACTTCTTATTTATGTCAAGTATGCTTCCAAAGTCAATGTGAATAGTAAATGTTTGTATGTTTATTGTAAGCTTTCTTATTATTTATGCGTGAAGGGTTACGAAAAGGGTCATACCGATACTAAAAAAATGAAGGGTAAGCGTTATACCGTTGCCGTATGCAATAAAAGTAATCTAAGGGATATGGTGTTATATACCATGACTGCCCTAAATATTCTGATGTCAGACGAAGATGTATTCCCTTCTGAACGAGATGGAAAATGGAGTCATGATTCGTATTTTATTTGCTCAGAACATTTTTTCACCTAATAAATATGAACAAGACCTTTAGCCCTAACTGCTGTACTTTATTTAAAAAAGCAAATTAAAATCGCCCTTATTTGTGGTTT
The DNA here is from genome assembly GCA_039000515.1 of Timema cristinae. Lineage (NCBI taxonomy): Eukaryota > Metazoa > Arthropoda > Insecta > Phasmatodea > Timematidae > Timema > Timema cristinae. Next base: position 46,342,580 of record JBCFYV010002255.1, read on the forward strand.
CTCCGAAAATGTTATCCAAGGGGAAAATATCACCGGTGAATCTAGGCATTGTATTAGATTTACGAAACAAATAGTAAGTGATTTCATGGCGGGTAAACATGTCACCCCCAATAGTTTTACTTTATGGAAAAGTCCCCTTCTATAGTGAATTTAATGATTTGTTTAAATAGTTTACTTGACTGCAAGATTTCACATATGCATTTTAAAACCTTATTAAACAAATTGATCTTGCTTCATTAATGTGGACAGTAGTCTGGAAGAGAAATCTCCCCATGCAAGGTGGATATAGTTTGATGTTATCCGTGCCATCTTAAAACATACTTTAGAAACATTATTTCTAAATTTTAAATCACGTGACTGTATGACACACATAAATATGTTTTGTATAAAACATAGTTTATTGTAGTACATGAACAAATGTATATAGTACGCAAGTTAATGAAAGAATTAAGGTATTTGGTGACGTAAATGTTCACTTAAATTATGTGTTAACTTTTCAATATAAATTTAATAACCCTCTTATAAGTAGGCCTATTCATAAACCATTTGTAGTATAGTGAAAATCTTGAATTTATATTAATGTTCAACTGAGTGTGTCAAACGATATATTTAAAGGGTAATATTAGATTCAGCTACATTTATGTTATATAAGTTGGTAATAATATATGCCCCCTCAAAGTTGGAGATAATATGTGTGTCCTCCACCTATACCCCCACCTGCCCCCCCCCCCCTCAGTTGGAAATAAAGTTGTCCTCTAGGATTGAAGTTCAAATCCCAGCCGGGTGTAACAAGGGTATTTTTCCCTAAAATGGTTCCCCACTCTGAATATACGCAAATGTAGGTACATTCAATCTAAAATGTCACCTTCCTCATTCCTGATTCATTAGGGTAAATTGATGTATGTGTACAACTCAAACGGGTAGTAAGTCACAATGAAAAAATACCGTATTGTGATGACTATCAAGAGTATCGGCGAAGCTTTATTAGTGTTGGGCGAGGTAGTTTGTAAAAATACTATTTTTAAGGTGTTTTTAGGAGATTGACTCGAAGCCATTGGAAAATATTTGAAAATGGAATACCACTAAAAGCTATTTGGGGTGTCCCTTAAGCATTTAGAAATAATAATAGATTGTTATAAAATCTTTTTGAAGTTTGATGCAAACCATCTTTTAGCTTCAAACTCAAGTATATCAGAGGGAAGTTTAACAAACTGGAGGAAGGCACATTTCGATGGGGGGAGGGGTGGGGAGGAAAATGTGCTAATACCCCACCCTATTAACCATTCCCTCTTTCACAGTTCACCCTCAATGAGTGACACTCGATATAAAACTAGCGACAGACACACCGTACAATGTAGATTATTTCCTCAGAGTCTGACAAACTAACTCAAATCTAAAACAAATACAACATCCAGCCCCCTGACAGTTAATTCATCATTGTGAAAGGGGAAAAGCACAGTCAACCAATGATACGTTTTTTCGGACATTCCGGGAATCGAACCCGGGACCTTTAGCTCAGTATGCAAACACGCTACCATCTGAGATAAAGTGTCGGACTGTGTATATAAATCAACATATAGTACGGTTTATGTGTTGTTAACAAAATATTTCTATATTACGTGATAAGAATATACACCTCTGTAAACAAATAAAAAACTGGTACGTTGGTATTAACGCTGTAAGCTACCTGGTCTCATAAGTCATTGCATTCAAAATATAACTTGTTTTTGAGTGACGCGGAGGTCGGAGTGTAGTGTAGTTCTTCTTTTATATTCATTAAAGTATTAAATTATAAAAGACTTGTGAGATTTAAATGTATTTATTGAATGATCATAATATTAGTGTAAATATTTTTATGAGAGTTTGGCCATTCATTTTTTCTGGTACAAAGGTTCCTTCGGTCTAAAATGTGAGAGCCCCTGGTCTAAGTCAATATATGTAAATGTGTTGAATAACACGCTCTAGTAGCTTTGTTAGGTCGAAGTACTAGTATTAATTTTAACCGAAATTGGGTGGGGTGCGAGTAATTCTTAAGTCTTTATAAGTGAGGTCCTCTGTGTAATAACCCATATCTTGTGTTAAGAGACTTAAAAACTAAAAAGAAATTAATTACCAGAATGGTGGCTACTAGCTATATACATTTTCTTGTATACAATGTATGGAAGCTATTATGGTTGTGCTTTTTTCAAATGAGAAAATAAGTGGCACTTTTAATATGTGTGTGTTTTGAATATAAAGTCTTAAACCAAATCTTAAAAAGGAGCCTATGTATCCGACTCATCTTTTGTGTCTTATGTTTTAGTTATCTAGTAAATTATTTATGTTTGTATTGAAATTATTAGGGGTCAAGGGGGAAGGTGCCCCGTTTACCCCACCCCATTGGGTGGTTCACTGGTTCTAAGTAAACGCTTAGTGAGAGGTCATTTTATCATAGATATAATTAATTTATAAAATATGTTAGTTATTTCAATGGTTTTTATGAACTTATAACGCCCCTTTTTCTCGTCAAGTGAAAAAATCAAAAGTATATCCGTTAGCTTTTATTTAATTAAAGGGTACTAAACTTTAAGTCCAACACCCTTTTAAAAAGGTTTAGATTATATATATAATGTTAATAATGAATACTTTTGAGCCAGTGTGTTAAAGGAGTCTTTCATTTGATATTATTAAGTCAATATAGTAAATATAGTATTTATCTTTAGAATGTTAATTCAAGTTTAAAATTAATTATAACTATACAAAAATGTACAGTTGTTATATTTGAATATGATGTATTTTCACTGTCTAAAATATGTTTTTCAAGTAAATAGAGTAATCTCTAATATTGTTGTTTTTTCACTGTATCTTCACGCCAGTCAATGCTTTCCGCATTTAATAGCAAATAGAAGGTAGGTATGAGGAAGAGAGAATTATGAGAATTACCCTCGTTTGCGTGGAAATAGCGGGAAAACATTTAGGAAAAATTACCATCAGTACACCGTGTAATTGATCAGCCGCGGTATGCACATTTTTTCCTCGATTCATTATTTTATAGTAAAAATCTTTCTTTCAAAAATGAAGATGAAATAAATTTAAAAAAAAATTAGATATCACTAAACTTTACACAAAGATATACAAATCAATACATTATTTAATCTATATAAAGCAAAGGATGAAGCAAGACAGAGGTACCCGCCTACAACTCGTGAATCTCAAAACAAATTATGTTAGTGGGTTTGATAAAGAACCAAAGGAAAGTTGCCGGGGAACAATGAATTTTTGTTATGCTTTACTTCAAGGTCGTTTACTATTATTAGGAATGGAGGGAGGAAAGGACTGCTATCTAATCCCACCCTTCAAAGTGTCTTGTAGAGTGCGACGGAGAAGAGAGAAAGAGAAGATTTAGCCTGTTTGCCACGTAACTCAAGTTGGCCCACCACATTGCTGAAATATTTTTTTTGTCTAATCGTTTGTGCTCTATTTATGCTCATATGTGCCCGAAAAAGGAACGTATGTGCTGTGAAACTGGCCAATTTAGCAAATATTTAATGTGGCGGGCCAACTTGAGCTCAAGCTAGCCCGCCACATATTGAAAAACACAACACAACAAAATTTATTTGATTCAATCCATTGTGCTCCGTTTGTGCTCATATGTGCCTGAAAATGAACATTTGTGCTTTAAAATTAGAAAATCTAGAGAACAATTAATGTGGCGGGCTAACTTGAGTCTTCCCTATACCATAACCTGTAGAAAAATTGAGTCCAAGCTGGCCTGCAACATTTTTAGATATTAATGTAACAAAATTCTGTTTTAACTATTCGTTTGTTTTTCGTTTGTGCTCATATGTGCCCAAAAATGAGTATTTGTGCTCTAAAATTAGGCATGCTATATAAAATATAATGTACTGGAATAGGTTGAGCCTTCCCCATATCATAACCTGTAGAAAAATAGAGTACAAGCTTGCTCGCCACATTTTGAGATATCAATGTAACAAAATTCTGTTTTCACCATTCGTTTTTATTTCGTTAGTGCTGTGAACCTAGGCCTTTTATACAACATTTATTGAAGGCGATCCAGCTAGAGCTAAAGATAGCCCGCCATATATTGAAAACAAAACATAACAACATTCTGCTTTCGCCATTATTTTGTGCTTTGTTTATGCTTATATGTGCCCGAAAATAAACATTTGTGGTCTAAAATTAGAAAATCTAGAAAACAGTTAATGTGGTGGGCTAGCTTGAGCTCTAGTTGGATCGCCTTCATTAAATGTTATCTAAAAAGCCTAGTTTCACAGCAATATAGTTCATGTTCGGGCAGATATGAGCACAAACGAAATAAAAACGAATGGTGAAAAAAGAATGTTGTTACATTTATTTCTCAAAATGTGGCGGGCCAGGTTGAACACAATTTGTCTACATGTTATTGTATAGGGAAGTCTCAATTTAGCCCGACACATTAAATGTTTTATAGCATGCCTGAATTTAGAGCACAAATAATAATTTTCGGGCACATATGAGCACAAACGAAGCTTAAACGAATGTTAAAACAGAATTTTGTTATATTGATATTGAAAACTGTGACGGGCCAGATTGAACTCAATTTTTCTACAGGTTATTGTATAGGAAGACTCAAGATAGCCCACCATATTAATTGTTCTCTATATTTTCTAATTTTAGAGAAAAATTGTTTATTTTTGGGCACATATGAGCACAAATAAAGCACAAACAAGTGGCGGGAACAGAATTTTGATACTTTGATTTTTTTAATGTGGCAGGCCAGCTTGAACACAAATTTTCTACATGTTATGATATAGGGAAGGCTCAACTTAGCCCGCCACATTCAATGTTATATAGCATGCCTAATTTTAGAGAACAAATATTCATTTTCGAGCTCATATGAGCACAAAATAAGCTTAAACGAATGGTGAAAACAGAATTTTGTTATGTTTCGTTTTCAATATGTGACGGGCCAGCTTGAACTCAATTTTTCTACATGTTATGTTATAGGGAAGGCTTAACCTATCCCGTCACATTAAATGTTATATAGCATCACAAATGTTCATTTTCAGGCACACATGAGCACAAAATAATGGCGAGAACAAAATGTTGTTATGTTTTTTTTTCAATATGTGGCGTGCTAGCTTGAGCTCTAGTGGGATCGCCTTCATTAAATGTTATCTAAAGGGCCTAGATTCACAGCACTAACGTTCATGTTCGGGCACATATGAGCACAAATAGAGCACAAACGATTAAACAAAAAAACATTATTTTTCAGCAATGTGGCGGACCAACTTGAGTCACGTCTGTTAGCCTATAGGCTATAAGAGTGTCACTTTTTGGTGTTGGAGAACACAAGCGATCCTAGCGGCGAGATATTTTTTACAAACCAAAGTTCGTCAGATTCATCCCTCTGGCCTCTGCTGCAGCCATTGGCTTTTCGGAGGTCCACTTGCTTACATCGTACGTTTTTATTGCCCTGGGAAGTTATCATCCTGTAAAAGCTTCCCCATTTTGTATTTTTATGTTTTATGAAGATTTAAAAAAGACCAACGACAATCCTATAAAATCTTTCTATTTTTGGCACAACGGGTTTTATTTCTCTTATATATATATATATATATATATTATAGTGTATTAGTTGAAATAACTCCTGAGAATGCTTTTCTAATTACTAGGAGGGAAATTAGTATATAGTTTTAAAACAAGGAACTTATTGTGTTAACATAGCCCATGTTGTTAATAATATCACCGTAATAAAAATAGTTACAATGTTTAAAAAAAATAACTGTACTAATTTTATATAATAATAGTTATAATAATTCTAACAATATTAATAGAGTTAAGGATCTAGTCAAAACTATAATTTAAGTATATTTATATATATATATATATAACCATTGTAATATTTACTGGCGAAATTTATTTAATGCGTCACTATTATATATAATAATTATTAATACAATAGATAAAAAAAATATGTTCATATATATATCTCACTAACTCTAAACGAAAATCGGGCGTCACTTCAGACAAATTTAAAGTGGGTGGGTTCAATATTGGTTCTCACTTTCATTTTGCCTTTGGGAATAAGTTGTCAAAAGTCCCCATAATTTGAATGTACGCATATAATTTTACCGTGCGTAAGCGGTGTTGAGAATGGGGTTTTCTTATTGTTTTTTGTTAACTTTATGACCGTGAGATATATTAACAAATTAATAAAATCGAAAATCTATATATAAAAAAGGTGATATAGTGTTTTGTGAACTACTGATCTAGTTGTATGTAGGATATTGTCAATGTTTTTAGAAATATTGTAACTACCTTGCATCAGTTGTGCTATCTATATTCAGATGAAACAACTAACAGTACCTTTTACTTCCCGAAGCTAACCGAAGGTTGTAATTTACATTTTAGGCCAAATGACTTTAGGCCAAACTGCCTTTAGGCCAAATGCCTTTTAGGCCAAATGCCTTTAGGCTAAATGCCTTTAGGCCAAATGACTTTTAGGCTAAACGCCTTAAGGCCAAACGCCTTTTAGGCCAAATGACTTTAGGCCAAATGACTTTTGGTTTCATTTTTAGGCCAAATGCCTTTAGGCCAAATGCCTTTTATTCCAAATGTGTTTTAGGCCAACTGCCGCGTCCCCCTTTGGCCGTCAGTCAACCGTCTACAACTGGAGAGAAAGGCTCGCAAACAGCACAGGGCGAGCCACGGATGCCCACATACTCTAACAAATAAACTACAACGCTCTAATCAATGAATAAAAACTCCAACATCTCAATCCTAACCAAAAAATCAATTAACAATAATTAATTAGCAATAATTAATTAACAATCATTAATAATTAATCATCAAGAACCAACATGTCCGGGGTTTGTAGGTGAGGGGGTGTTAGGGGAGGAGTGTATGGGAGGGAAGCTGTAGCGGAGGACCAGGAAATTAGGTCAGGAGGAGGGGGGAATAACGTTATATCAAGGGACATCACAATACTATCTCGTGGTGTGACATAGTGTACTGGGTCGCCACCCCATCTACTAGTGTCCTTACTCATTGCGAAAATTCTCACGGTTAATCCAATAATGAGAATAAAAGAGCGTTAGCTCAACTTTAGATATGGCCAACGGGGAAACCAGAGAACAAGCATAACTGTCCGAGCAAAGCACAATTAATACCAATAGTTGACAAATACAGAACTCTAGTATGATACAAACAAATCAAGTTAACTTCAGGATGATTAGCCACAATTTAAAGGTAACTCCAAGCTAGAAAAACTAAACTAATCCTACATTAGTAATATATGGCCATATACAAGTGACTAGACTACTTTCTAAAGTTGTTTAAAATTGAAATTTGGTACGCATGTAAATACACCATATATTATAATAAAATTAATCTTAAAATTTCAAAATGGGAATGTGGGAACGTAAAAGAGGTAAATTAAGAGGGCTACTAACTTCAAATCTTTCAAAAATTATTTTAAAATCTTCTTTTTGGCATGAAAGGGAATTAAAATTTGCCGAGTTTGTAAAAGGACCCCCCCCCCCCACACACAATAGCCACTAACGCTGGAAAGTTTGTAATTTAAAATTAGAAAGTGGGAAATGGCCAATAGAAAAAAATAACTCTCGATATGGTAGTAAATTTGAATTTTGTAAGGCAAAGGAAAAAATCTAAAAACAAATGAGTAAAAAAACTAGATATAATCTTAAAGGGGATTCACTAGCATTGCGATAACAAAGCTAAATGTTGAAGGATAATTAGCACATATATAGCGGCGATATAACAGTTAAAATTAACAAATTCTAGAGACATTGCTCAGTGAACCTTGATGTTCTTTAAAAATCCACGATGCCTATTAATCTTTATGTTTCAGTAACAGAGTATACTATTTATATATGCTCCTTGGTGAATAGTGATGTTATTTTTCCAAAATATTTCTTTAACAATGTAATATATATTAGTTCGTTTATCTTATTTGATTATATTGCTTAAGTAAATATCACACAGATATGAAATGCCTCTTTTTGTGCACTCAGACCAGGTAATATTTAGTTTCATACATATATTTTATTTATATTTTTTAATTTCCATGGTTGGTTTGTGATTGCCATAGCTATCTCAGGATTTTACAATGGGAAACTATCAAAAAGCTGGTAGCCACATGTTTAACTTTATAATATGAAATAGTTTGGTGCTGTGCGACTGTGCAAAGAGCGGGTTAACTGCTAGTTTATAATATGAAATAGTTTGGTGCTGTGCAAATAGCGGGTTAACTGCTAGTTTATAATATGAAATAGTTTGGTGCTGTGCAAAGAGTGGGTTAACTGCTAGTTTATAATATGAAATAGTTTGGTGCTGTGCGACTGTGCAAAGAGCGGGTTAACTGCTAGTTTATAATATGAAATAGTTTGGTGCTGTGCAAATAGCGGGTTAACTGCTAGTTTATAATATGAAATAGTTTGGTGCTGTGCGACTGTGCAAAGAGCGGGTTAACTGCTAGTTTATAATATGAAATAGTTTGGTGCTGTGCAAAGAGCGGGTTAACTGCTAGTTTATAATAATTAACTTTGTTAACCGGGCGTTCAAGTTATATCTATATGAAATTTAGCACAAATGGTACAGTGTTTTGGGTGTGATTGAGCATCAAATAAACAAACTAAAATCACTTAATTTTTATATATTATTTAGATACGAACCCGATGTATTTATCTTCTGGTTTCCCTAAGTATTTATACAAAATTAAAGAGTTTCATGTCCCTTCGTTTGGTATCCTTCCACGCCAGCAATCACTCCGTTTAATAGTTTAGGCTCACAATATGTGTATTCAAACCAAGTTTCTGCTTTCTATGTTTCTTGGTTCTGTAGCTACCTGAATAGGTAGTCACATTGTCTAATGTGTCAGACTCACAATGTATGTGAACACCCTAAAGATTTCGTTAGCTACATAATTAACGTTTAAAATTTATTTGATAGGTAACACCGGTCTAGATCGAAGATATTACTGTTCCTGCCTGGTTGACGTATTATCTTTTTAGGGACAGTTCATTTTGAAAAGCGTTACAAATGAAATTTCACGCATACTTTTCGAAACTCAAATGGCACAGGCTCACCCCTGTCTGTTCTTAGTAGTTCAGCGTAGCTGAATATCTGTGAGGAGTGTAAGTATAGTAGAAAGTTTGAGCCGCATGGTGTATTTTTGGTTTTTATCAAATTAGAACTAGGTTCGTACTCAAGCTGCAGACATAGTTTGATAGATAGGCTCAGCACTATTATCTTCAAAGTACTCGATGTGATGATGCTGACTTTACTGTACAGAGTAGAGTAAGACAATAAGACCTGGTTTTCTTAAAGTTTTCACAGCGTTGAAACTATCGCTAGGCAAGGTGATATAAAACTGATCCTTCGTGGCAGGTCACTGATGTGACTGGCAGGAATCCATAAATTAAGTATGGTGGGGTAACATTTACACTGCACTTACACTTTTTTCTGGTGCCTTTATCTTTATCGCATAGAGTTTTATAAATTTTAAGGGATCGATACTTGTTGCAACTCTTTTTCGTAAAACATCCCCTCCCCCTCACTGATGGCAAGGTGATCTAATCTATACACGACTGGTTGACGCAACACGACGCTTGCGACTTCGAAAATATCTTCACTCCAATTTCTCTCACATCACTTTTCCAACAGCATTTTGGCTTTGCTGATACTCACCGTGTCAGCGACTTTGAGTTTAGGTTTAGTATTGTTTTGTAAGGCGGCCGTCATCTAGTTTGACTCTGACTCAGAGAACGTTGGTCTGAGAAACGTAAACGGGTGCAATATTGATACTAGATTTTTTTTTTCACCGTTGCAAGCGTCGATGATTTCCTGGAGACTCAATACACGTTATTTTTGTTAAATTAAAGCCACATGCACCCGTTTGAAGTTATATTGAATCGTTCTACGATGCTTGCCTTTACATCTGGCTTATGGGTGGTGCAGTAATACAGACCTTCTTTTTGAGAAATTGCCACGTTAGGTGTTACGTGAGCTCAGTCCCCTTGACCATCTATAAACTTAGAGGCTTACGTCCACTTTTTTTTGTAAATGTGCTGAAAGGCGTCATTCACGACACTCCACCTCCTCTAGGAGGGAAGCGTCCTAACCCAGGCCGTCTTGATAAACACGTCACTGTCGTATTTTTTGAGACTTTGAATATCGTTGAGATAAGCTTGCCAGATATCATCAATGTACTTGTTGCGTAGAATATTTTCTAGCACGGAATTGTGTAAAGTATAAGCGTCCTGCACAAGGAAGTATTATCGTACATTGGCTGAATCTTTCGTGGACGGCTTTGTGAGCCACACCACTCCTGAAAAGCCCGCGGGTTGTAAAGGGTCGTAGTACTCGTAGATGTCAGCTGGATGGTCCATTAAGTGCGAAAAAGGTAACCACCTGTTTTCGTCCACACTTTTCAATCTCTTAATTTTCGGCACGTTTATTTTATGAGATTCCAAGTGAAACTCTCGCCATCCCGATGGATCAATGTCCTCTTGCTCTGACCAGATCATTGACTAAATCAACAATATTTTATCCACAGAAAGGCGTGTCTTGAATACTAACCTCCCCGTTTGCGTCCCAAGAGATACCACCTCAGGAATTGATGTGTTCAGGTAAAAGAGTATCTGGACGGGTACAGTATTGAGTGCAGCAGGGATGGGGAGTAAGACACTTCAGGGGCAGTTGTGAGGGTATTTTCTTGTGCTGGAGGGTTCTTACTAAATTTCAGTCCTTGTTGATATAAAGTCCATTTAGACCTGTCATCAGCTTAAAGCGAGGCTTTTTTTTTTTTTTTTTCAATTTCCTTGTCCCGCTCAGAGAGCAGTAGATTGGTGGCCAATGCCACTTTGTGGTGTTCCTCGTAATGGTGTAGTGTTTACATTGAGATCAATATTGCCTTTTAAATGTGTTCCACTACCTACTTATTGAATAATGAACCGTGGACACCTCTGATTAATGGGGCTGAAAGTAAGGGTAGAAATGCAACTTATTTCTGAAAGAGTAGTCGCCTCTTCTTTTTACAGCACTCCTCTTATTGGACTAGCTTGCGCAACCCCGTCTTGTGAGCAAGTCGCTTTGACTTTTGCGTATTTTTCAATGACACTCTACCTTTTAAAGTTTTTTAGACACACTCCTTTTAATTTCTTGTCTTCCGTTTACAGCAAGTTGATGTGGGTTCATTCGATGCACCGCAAGCAACCGTGGTTGCTTTACCACCTTGGAACGGATGGTTATGAAACGATCCGTAATTGGGACGTGTTGGTGTGTTTATAGCCTTTCCATAGTAGGTAAAAGCAGTAAGGGAGATTGCGGTATTCTGTGACTCATTTGCATAATTGGATGGTGGGAGGGGGATGGGGAGGAGATGCGAAGGGTTGGAGCACTCTATGGTGGCAGAGAGATGTGAGGTAGAGGGGTGAGGGGGTGTGGAGCAGCTTTGTTTTTTTTTGGTGCAGATACGAGGACACATTAGCGGATGCTGCGTGAGGTGGGGGGATGGCTGAGAGATGTGAGGTGTGGGGGGCTGACTGAGAGGGGAGACTTATACGGGGACAGGGATGAGAAGGGTTGTCTCTCGCACGGTCTGGCTGTTTTTTCTCCCTCTCTCTCTTTCATCATCGTGACGTAGCGCATAGAGCCTATGGGTAGGGCTGTAAGGTGCTCACACGGTAAAGTGTGTCAGGGGGTGAGGAGGCAGGGTTGAGTGTTCTCTCTCCCGACGAGCCAGCGAGTTTTTTTCTCCCTCTCTGTCATCGGTGTGATGTGGTAGGGTTTGGGAGGGCAGCTTATGGACCTCGAACCCTGGGATATGATAAGTATTATCCTCTCCTAAATAAATAGTACAGAGTATATTCTCTCTCAAACCCTGATGGTCAGTCCTAGCAAAGATTGGGAAAGTTCAAACAATCTTAATTACCTTTAAATGAGGCTGGATTATTAATTACCTTTAAATGAGGTAGGACATCACATTACAACACTATCATACATCACATTACAACACTATCATACATTACATTACAACACTATCATACATCACATTACAACACTATCATACATCACATTACAACACTATCATACATCACTTTACAAAATATCATACATCACATTAAAGTTCCATCATACATCACATTACAACACTATCATACATCACATTACAACACTATCATACATCACATTACAACACTATCATACGTCACATTACAACACTATCATACATCACATTAAAGTACTATCATACATCAGATTACAACACTATCATACATCACATTACAACAATATCATACATCACATTACAGTACTATCATTCATCACATTACAACAATATCATACATCACATTACTACACTATCATACATCACATTACAGCAATATCATACATCACATTACAAGACTATCATACATCACATTACAACACTATCATACATCACATTACAGTACTATCATGCTTCATATTACAGTACTATCATGCCTCATATTACAGTACTATCATACATCACATTACAACACTATAATACATCACATTACAACAATATCATACATCACATTACAACACTATCATACATCACATTACAGTACTATCATACATCACATTACAACACTATCATACATCACATTACAACTCTATCATACATCACATTAAAGTGCTATCATACATCACTTTACAACAATATCATACATCACATTACAACACTATCATACATCACATTACAACACTATCATACGTCACATTACAGTACTATCATACATCACATTACAATACTATCATACATCACATTACAACACTATCATACATTACATTACAACACTATCATGCTTCATATTACAGTACTACCATGCTTCATATTACAGTACTATCATACATCACATTACAACACTATAATACATCACATTACAACACTATTACTATCGATCAAATGCAGGTTACTTACAACCGCATCACGCCGGTTTCGCGGTCGTCATAGCAGACCCAACTCAGATCCCAGCTCGCGTGAGGTTTGGGAGTAAAGGGGAAAATAAAATAGCAAGATATGACAGAAATGTGTGCAGTGCATTCGTATTTGAATGATTACTGGGCATTTTCCGCGGTGACGATGGTGGACAAAGCAAAAAGTATCTTGTTAATAACTGCAATATGTCTCTATTATGAGAGAGTAAAGATTCTTGCACAGCGCTTATCTGTGAAGCTATTCTAAAATGGACAAAAATGGCCTTTTCAATACAGTTTTTATCCAAATATCATTTAATATTTCAACAATATTCAGTATTAGGAACTTCTATTAACTCTTTATCTCCATTAGTGTTTAATCAGAAATGATCCACGTGCAATAATGTTTGTGTAAATTTACCATTCCTAGCTGACTGTATCACAGAGTTAATTGACATATGTTGCACGTTAAAAAAGAGCCGCGACTATGAATCGGTACTCATACAAAAATCAGCCTAGTATTCCTTTACAGGATGAAAGTTCTATGCATCCGTAGGAAATAAATGTTTAAGATGGTTTGAACTTTGGCTAATTCAATATTCAAATGAAGTAACTGATTTTTTAGAAAAAATATTGTTAACTTCTTAATAATCCTACCCCATTTAAAGGTGAGGACCTAGGTTGTCTAGCACACGGATGACAGAGAGAGGTGATGAGTCAGGGTTCTCCCTCTCTCTCATCAGACAGAGAGAGGTGAGGGGTCAGGGTTCTCTCTCTTTCAACAGTGTGACGTAGGGCTATAGCATGTGGATGGGAGTAGAGGCTGGTGGAGCAAGCAAGATGTAACGAGCGGTCGCACAGGTGGTCTCAGGTGTGGCAGCTGCACTTGAAAGAGCCATATATTCTCATAACAGTCAAGGTATTTTATCTGATTCACGAACTTTATAACATAAATTTCTTTCTAAGTGACATGCTTAGAATCATGATACTTTGTGTTGAGTAGATTTCACATTGGGGGTTTAGATCCGTGTACTTTGTGGGACCGGGTAATCTATTTACCGGGACAACAGCGTCCTTCAATTGACACTCAATAATAAACCCGGTTGACCTAGAGGTCAAGGTTCAATCCTCGGTCCTGACACAGATTTATCTGTTTAACAAACCCTTCTTTCACCTCTGACAAGACATCTTGTGAATGTGTGGAATGCCAGGCTCCACCGTTAAACTGTAGGTCCTTCATTTCATCTCACAAACACCCTACCATTACACCACCGTGGTTGGGATCCCACGTTAAACTGTAGGTCCTCCTACCATTACATATCTGCGATAGTGCGGGTAGTAAGACGAGGTGATGATTAAGCTAGTGTGTTGGGACGTAAAGGGTTGAGTTTATAGGCAGTGTACCCGCATATGCTCTAAGGGAGAGTGGAAAAACCGCGTTGGAAGATAAACCAATCTCAGTACGCCCAACCAAATGTGATGGTAGGGTTGGTCCCCGGATAATTGTGCTTAATCTACTCCTCGTTAGACCTAAGTCAATAATCTTTAAAAAAAGAATTGTTTACATCATTAACTAACAATACAAGGTTCAAACCTCACTCCCAGGATAATTGTGCTTAATCTACACCTCGTAAGACCTAAGTTAATAATCTTTAAAAAAGAATTGTTTACATCATTAACTAACAATACAAGGTTCAAACCTCACTCCCAGGATAATTGTGCTTAATCTATTCCTCGTAAGACCTAAGTCAATAATCATTGAATTGTTTTCAGGTTAAATGTGAATGGTTTAAGCACATTTTCGTCATGGTTAATAATGCTTTAAAGGAATATCGAGAATTTAACACGAGTGAATAGTTTAAAAAAAACACCTACTTGATTCGTTTTTGAAATGAGTTTAAACACACTTTTTTCCACCCTCTTTTAACAGAAGGGACCGAGGGAGTTTAAACACACTTTTTATTGCCACACTCTTTTCTCGTCTTTCTTCTTTTAACAGAAGGGACCGAGGGAGAACAACCTTCTCCGAGAAAAAAGAAACATTAAAAACCTTTCTGTATTTACTGTAAACTAAAAAAAGCTTTCTTACAAATCTTCCATACTACCCGTTCTGGTTATACACTTACATACTGTTTAGGGATTAATAAGGTTATATTTTTTAGAGGAAATGTGTACAAATTTGCGTGGTTAGAGAGAGAGACTAGAAAAAACCATTGGGTTAAAACCATCCTGGGCGAGAGTCGAGCCTTGACCCTCCCAATACGAGAGTAACGCGTTAGAACAGCCAGTGACTGAAGCAGCTAGGTAGCCTGATGGTCTAGGGGTAAGGTGTCAGTTCAGTACGACAAGAATTATCTCATCTACTTCAATCCTCTGTCCTGGCAAAAGATTGAGAATTAAGGTTAAATATCTTCTGTATGTTTTCAATACTCAATCTTGCCAAAATTTGGGAATATGACAAGTATTATTCTCTCTCAAGACGATTACCAAACCCCTCGATGGTCTGACTTCAATCCTCTGTCCTGACAAAGATCGGGACATAAGATTAAATATCTTCTGCATGTTTTCAATCCTTAGTCCTGACGAGTATTATTCTCTCTCTCTCTCTCTCTCAAGACGATTACCAAACCCTCCGATGATCTTAGGCGTCTGACTTCAATTCCCCAATCCTGGCGATTAGTTCGACTTCAATCCTCACTCCTGATGAAAGATTAGGAATTAAGGTTAAATATCTTCTGTATGTTGAGGTGGAGGACTGGTGATGATGAGCCTCAAACCTTGTGGGATCAGGTTTCAATCCCTCTCTCTCTCAAACGCTGATGATCTGGCGAAAGATTAGGCATTAAGGTTTAATATCTTCTTTATGTTTTCAATCCTTAGTCCTGCTCAAGATGATTACCAAACATCCTGACGGTCTGACTTCAATCCTCACTCCTGGTATCAGTAATTTATTTCCTTAAAACAAAGTTCGATCATTAATTACCTTAAAAACACAAAGTCCATTAATTACTTTTTTAACCAAAGTTCAAACAATCTTAATTACCTTTAAATGAATTACCTTTAAATGAGGCTGGATTATTAATTACCTTGAAGCCCATTAATTACTTTTAACCAAAGTTCAAACATTCTTCCTTAAAACAAAGTTCGACCATTAATTACCTTAAAAACACAAAGTCCATTAATTACCTTTTTTAACCAAAGTTCAAACAATCTTAATTAACTTTAAATGAATTACCTTTAAATGAGGTAGAATTATTAATTACCTTTAAATGAAACACAAAGTTTATTAATTACCTTTTTGACCAAAGTTCAAACAATTTTAATTACCTTTAAATGAATTACCTTTAAGTGAGGTAGGATTATTAAGAAGTTAACAATATTTTTCTAAAAATAATTACCTTTAAATGAAACGCAAAGTCCATTAATTACCTTTTTGACCAAAGTTCAAACAATCTTAATTACCTTTAAATGAATTACCTTTAAATGAGGTAGGATTATTAAGAAGTTAACAATATTTTTCTAAAAAAATCAGTTACTTCATTTGAATATTGAATTAGCTAAAGTTCAAACAATCTTCCTTAGAACAAAGTTCGACCATTAATTACCTTAAAAAACACAAAGTCCATTAATTACCTTTTTAACCAAAGTTCAAACAATCTTAATTACCTTTAAATGAATTACCTTTAAATAAGGCAGGATTAAGAAGAAGTTAACAATATTTTTCTAAAAAATCAGTTACTTCATTTGAATATTGAATTAGCCAAAGTTCAAACAATCTTAGTTACCTCTTCATTAATTCTTTTACAAGATTCATACATTTAAAAAAGTTAATTACATTAAACATTTATTTCCTACGGATGCGTAGAACTTTTATCTACGATATCTAAACATTATATCTTCCACTATACTCACTAGACTATTATTTAGCATCATCCCCATCAAAGTTTAAAGACGTTTGCTTAGTTAATGATAATTAATTTAAAAACAAAGTCCATTAATTACCTTTAAAAATTAGCTTAGTACAGCAAAGTTTGGTCATCCAAAGTTCAAACAATCTTAATTACCTTTAAATGAGGCTGGATTATGAAGAAGTTAAAAAACTAAGTCCATTAATTACCTTTAAATATTAGCTTAGTACAGCAAAGTTCGGTCATCCAAAGTTCAAACAATCTTAATTACTTTTAAATGGGTCTGGATTATGAAGAAGAAGTTAACAATATTTTTCTAAAAAATTAGTTACTTCATTTGAATATTGAATTAACCAAAGTTCAAACAATCATAGTTACCTTTAAATGAATTACCTCACAAAGTCCATTAATTACCTTTTTGACTAAAGTTCAAACAATCTTAATTACCTTTAAATGAATTACCTTTAAATGAGGTAGGATTATTAAGAAGTTAACAATATTTTTCTAAAAAAATCAGTTACTTCATTTGAATATTGAATTAGCTAAAGTTCAAACAATCTTCCTTAAAACAAAGTTCGACCATTAATTACCTTAAAAACACAAAGTCCATTATTACCATTTTAACCAAAGTTCAAACAATCTTAATTACCTTTAAATGAATTACCTTTAAATGAGGCAGGATTATTAATAGCCTTTAAATGAATTGCCTTTAAATGAGGTAGGATTATGAAGAAGTTAACAATATTTTTCTAAAAAATCAGTTACTTCATTTGAATATTGAATTAGCTAAAGTACAAACAATCCGGAACGTGTAACGTAGGCGGCAATTAAGCAATTTAACTCCTTTCTCAATCCACGATCTAGTCAATTTAAAGGCAATTCAGGGAAGGATTGAACCGCGCACCCTACATGTCAGCGATAGTTCAGAATATAAGATTTTAGATTGACAGATGTAATATCGAGAGTTTGTATTATACCGCAAGGTTTTAGAGCAAAGAAAATGGAGATATCCTAAGGACTGAGGATTGAAGTCCGACACCTTAGACCACAGTATCCTTGTAAGACTAAGATCATGTGTAGGATAATTAACCTTAATTAACTTTAAACGTATAAATCTTGTAAAAAGAATTAATAATGATTGGAAATAAATGTTTAATGTAATTACCGGGGGACCCGTTCGCCCTAGCATGAAGAGAAACCATTCTCGTGGAGGATAAGCGTACCCTGATTTTGGTTAGAAGATTAGTTTAGAAAATTCAACATTGATAATATTTTACTATATTATTTGATAATATCTATCAACGGTGACGGCCGAAGATAACATGACTTGGTGAATGATCTAGTAGCTTTAGCACCATGTCTTACTACTCGTTCGGGTACTAATTACTCTAATGGATTAGGAATTGGTTGTGAACCAGCCTCCCCTCAGTTCACCCGACCGAGATTCGAACCTCGATCTCCCAGTCCTCAGCAGTCTAGCACGTTAGCTAACTACGTCACCGAGGCGGGTTTATACTCTATTGACGGTAGGAATTAATTACCTTTAAATGAATTGCCTTTAAATGAGGTAGGATTATGAAGAAGTTAACAATATTTTTTCAAAAAAATCAGTTACTTCATTTTATTATTGAATTAGTCAAAGTTCAAACAATCTTAATTACCTTTTCATTAATTCTTTTACAAGATTCGTACATTTAAAAAGGTTAATTACATTAAACATTTATTTCCTACGGATGCATAGAACTTTCATCTACGATATCTAAACATTATATCTTCCGCTATACTCACTAGACTATTATTTACCATCATCTCCATCAAAGTTTAAAGACGTTTGCATAGTTAATATTAATTACCTTAAAAATAAAGTCCATTAATTACCTTTTTAACCAAAGTTCAAACAATCTTAATTACCTTTAAATGAGGCTGGATTATGAAGAGGTTAACAATATTTTTCTAAAAATCAGTTACTTCATTTGAATATTGAATTAACCAAAGTTTTAACAATCTTAATTAGCATTAATAGCGTGAAGAGACAAGAGAGAGAGAGAGGGATTGAAACCTGATCCAATAGGGTTCGAGGAACAATTCTTTTTAAACTCATTTAACCTGTAAACAATTCAATGAATATTGATATAGATTAGGATTGAAGTCAGACCATCAGGGTTTGAGAGAGAGGGATTGAAACCCGATCCCTCATGGTTCGAGGCTCGTCAGCACAGAGGATTGAGGTCAGATCATCAGGATGTTTGGTAATCATCTTGAGCAGGACTAAGGATTGAAAACATACAAAAGATATTTAACCTTTTTACCAGGAGTGAGGATTGAGGTCAGACCATCAGGATGTTTGGTAATCATCTTGAGCAGGACTAAGGATTGAAAACATACAGAAGATATTTAACCTTTTTACCAGGAGTGAGGATTGAAGTCAGACCAACAGGGATGTTTGGCAATCAACTTGAGCAGGACTAAGGTTTGAAAACATACAGAAGATATTTAACCCTTTTACCAGGAGTGAGGATTGAAGTCAGACCGACAGGGATGTTTGGCAATCATCATGAGCAGGACTAAGGATTGAAAACATACAGAAGATATTTAACCTTTTTACCAGGAGTGAGGATTGAAGTCAGACCAACAGGGATGTTTGGCAATCATCTTGAGCAGGACTAAGTATTGAAAACATACAGAAGATATTTAACCTTTTTACCATAAGTGAGGATTGAAGACAGACCATTAGGGATGTTTGGTAATCATCTTGAGCAGGACTAGGATTGAAAACAACAGAAGATATTTAACCTTTTTACCAGGAGTGAGGATTGAAGTCAGACCAATCAGGATGTTTGGTAATCATCTTGAGCAGGACTAAGGATTGAAAACATACAGAAGATATTTAACCTTTTTACCAGTAGTGAGGATTGAAGTCAGACCATCAGGATGTTTGGCAATCATCTTGAGCAGGACTAAGGATTGAAAACATACAGAAGATATTTAACCTTTTTACCAGGAGTGAGGATTGAAGTCAGACCATCAGGGATGTTGGGTAATCGTCTTGAGCAGGATAAAGGATTGAAAACATACAGAAGATATTAACTTTTTACCAGGAGTGAGGATTGAAGTCAGACCAACAGGGATGTTTGGCAATCATTTTGAGCAGGACTATGGATTGAAAACATACAGAAGATATTTAACCTTTTTACCAGAGTGAGGATTGAAGTCAGACCAAAGGGATGTTTGGCAATCATCTTGAGCAGGACTAAGGATTGAAAACATACAGAAGATATTTAACCTTTTTTACCAGGAGTGAGAATTGAAGTCAGACCATCAGGATGTTTGGTAATCATCTTGAGCAGGACTAAGGATTGAAAACATACAGAAGATATTTAACCTTTTTACCAGGAGTGAGGATTGAAGTCAGACCATCAGGATGTTTGGCAATCATCTTGAGCAGGATAAGGATTGAAAACATACAGAAGATATTAACCTTTTTACCAGTAGTGAGGATTGAAGTCAGACCAACAGGATGTTTGGCAATCATCTTGAGCAGGACTAAGGATTGAAAACATACAGAAGATATTTAACTTTTTACCATGAGTGAGGATGAAGTCAGACCAAAAGGGATGTTTTGGCAATCATCTTGAGAGGACTAAGGATTGAAAACATACAGAAGATATTTAACCTTTTTACCAGGAGTGAGAATTGAAGTCAGACCATCAGGGATGATTTGGTAATCATACTTGAGCAGGACTAAGGATTAAAAACATACAGAAGATATTTAACCTTTTTTTACCTAGTGAGGATTGAAGTTAGACCATCAGGATGTTTGGCAATCATCTTTGAGAGGACTAAGGTTTGAAAACATACAGAAGATATTTAACCTTTTACTTACAGTAGTGAGGATTGAAGTCAGACCATCAGGATGTTTGACATCATCTTGAGCAGGACTAAGGATTGAAAACATACAGAAGATATTTAACTTTTTACTAGGATTGAAGTCAGACCATCAGGTGTTTTGGCAATCATATTGAGAAAGAGAGAATAATACTTGTCAGGACTAAGGTTTGAAAACATACAGAAGATATTTAACCTTAATTCGTAATCTTTGGTCAGGACTGAGGATTGAAGTCAGACCATCAGGGTGTTTTGGCAATCATCTTGAGAGAGAGAGAATAATACTTGTCAGGACTAAGTTTGAAAACATACAGAAGATATTTAACCTTAATTCGTAATCTTTGGTCAGGACTGAGGATTGAAGTCAGACCATCAGGATGTTTTGGCAATCATCTTGAGAGAGAGAGAATAATACTTGTCAGGACTAAGGATTGAAAAACATACAGAAGTATTTAACCTCAATTCGTAATCTTTGGTCAGGACTAGGATTGAAGTCAGACCATCAGGGTGTTTTGGCAATCATCTTGGAGAGAGAGAAATAATACTTGTCAGGACTAAGGATTGAAAACATACAGAAGATATTTAACCTTAATTCGTAATCTTTGGTCAGGACTGAGGATTGAAGTCAGACCATCAGAGTGTTTTGGCATCATCTTGAGAGAGAGAGAATAATACTTGTCAGGACTAGGATTGAAAAACATACAGAAGATATTCAACCTTAATTCGTAATCTTTGGTCAGGACTGAGGATTGAAGTCAGACCATCAGGGTGTTTTGGCAATCATCTTGAGAGAGAGAGAATAATACTTGTCAGGACTAAGGATTGAAAACATACAAAAGATATTTAACCTTAATTCGTAATCTTTGGTCAGGACTGAGAATTGAAGTCAGACCATCAGGGTGTTTTGGCAATCATCTTGAGAGAGAGAGAATAATACTTGTCAGGACTAAGGATTGAAAACATACAGAAGATATTTAACCTTAATTCGTAATCTTTGGTCAGGACTAGGATTGAAGTCAGACCATCAGGGTGTTTTGGCAATCATCTTGAGAGAGAGAGAGAATAATACTTGTCAGGACTAAGGATTGAAAAACATACAGAAGATATTTAACCTTAATTCGTAATCTTTGGTCAGGACTGAGGATTGAAGTCAGACCATCAGGGTGTTTTGGCAATCATCTTGAAGAGAGAGAGAATAATACTTGTCAGGACTAAGGATTGAAAACATACAGAAGATATTTAACCTTAATTCGTAATCTTTGGTCAGGACTGAGGATTGAAGTCAGACCATCAGGGTGTTTTGGCAATCATCTTGAGAGAGAG
Organism: Timema cristinae; assembly: GCA_039000515.1. Lineage (NCBI taxonomy): Eukaryota > Metazoa > Arthropoda > Insecta > Phasmatodea > Timematidae > Timema > Timema cristinae. The sequence continues at coordinate 46,364,638 of JBCFYV010002255.1, forward strand.
AGAATAATACTTGTCAGGACTAAGGATTGAAAACATACAGAAAGATATTTAACCTTAATTCGTATCTTTGGTCAGGACTGAGAATTGAAGTCAGACCATCAGGGTGTTTTGGCAATCTCTTGAGAGAGAGAGAATAATACTTGTCAGGACTAAGGATTGAAAACATACAGAAGATATTAACCTTAATTCGTAATCTTTGGTCAGGACCTAGGATTGAAGTCAGACCATCAGGGTGTTTTGGCAATCATCTTGAGAGAGAGAGGAATAATACTAGTCAGACTTAGGACTGAAAACATACAGAAGATATTTAACCTTAATTCGTAATCTTTGGTCAGGATTGAGGATTGAAGTCAGACCATCAGGGTGTTTTTGGCAATCATCTTGAGAGAGAGAGAATAATACTTGTCAGGACTAAGGATTGAAAACATACAGAAGATATTTAACCTTAATTCGTAATCTTTGGTCAGGACTGAGGATTGAAGTCAGACCATCAGTGTGTTTTGGCATTCATCTTGGAGAGAGAGAATAATACTTGTCAGGGCTAAGGATTGAAAACATACAGAAGATATTTAACCTTACATTTGTTGAATTTTTTTGCACCTTGTCTTCCTTTTCATACGGGATATCCACATTAATTATATAAATTAGAACGGTAGCATTTAGAAGAAATATAGCCGCATGGTGTTGCAATCAGACGCTTTAGACGTCGTCTTAACGTGTGTTTATCAAGATTTACGTATAAAGGTCTAAGAATTAGAAGTCACCCAGTGTTTGGAAACGCCATACGTCTATTCGACGTCGGTGCTGGTTAGTTCTCTACTTTCGTCCATACTTAATTTCCCAAATAGTTTTCCACTCACGCTTTATACATATTCGAGTACAATTACCCTGGGAAGCAAGGTTCGAACCTCGTATTGTTAGTTAATGATGTAAACAATTCCTTTTTAAACTCATTTCAAAAAAACTATTCACATTTAACCTGAAAACAATTCAATGTTTATTGACTTAGATTGAGTACGGTTATCCTAGCACACACACACACACACATGCTAAGGGGATTGTCTATGATATGTATAATCCCCCTCCCACAAAGTACACGGATCTAGACACTCAATGTGAAAACTACTCAACACAAAGTATCATGATTCTAAGCATGTCACATAGAAAGAAATTTATGTTCTAAAGTCCGTGAATCAGATAATATATTACTCGTATACCTTGACTGTTATGAGAATATACGGCTCTTTCAAGTGCAGCTGCCACACCTGTGCACCCCAGTCACTACGTCAAGCCTACCCTGACACACTTTACCGTGTGAGCACCTTACAGCCCTACCCATAGGTTCTATACGCTACGTCATGATGATGAAAGAGAGAGGGAGAAAAAACCGCTAGACCGTGCGAGAGACAAACCTTCTCATCCCTGTCCCCGTATAAGTCTCCCCTCTCAGTCAGCCAGGCGCTTCAACCACACATCACATCTCTCAGTCATCCCCCCACCTCCCCACCTCACATCCCCCCCGCATCCCAGGAGACACAACCCCCCACACACCCTACCTACCCACCCCTCCACCCATTATGTAAATGAGTCACAGAAAACCGCACCATGTTAAGGTATAAGAAAATACCAGGTGCTCCACACCCCCTCACCCCCCTACCTCACATCTCTCTGCCACCATCGAGTGCTCCAACCCTTCACATCTCCTCCCCATCCCCCCTCCCACCATCCAATTATGCAAATGAGTCACAGAATACCGCATTCTCCCTTACTAAAAGCAGCACCCAATATTTGTGTGGTTTTTATATCAGAACTATTTGGGTGTACCTTGCTTGAAATCTAGCAATATATACCCATATAAAGTACTTGTGACATCTGTGTAGGCGTCCTGTTAAAGTACATGTTTTTACAGGGCAAACCTGTTGTGCAAAGTGTTGTATCTGAGCTTTATCCCTGGGATTTTTAAATAACACAATATAGTGTGAGTTTAAGGAAATGCCTCTTATGATCTTACCCAGCTGTAATATATTAATATAAAGCAAATGACGCTTATATTTTGTGGTGGCATCCTTTGGTGAAAAGATCTACGACCACTTCATTGGCTTCATTCACCAGGTCGTCAAGGATAATAAGCTATGGAGATTTATTACAGTTGCCATCTATTTCTGGCAAACCCTTACAGTATATGACAAGATCTGTTAAAATCCTGGATGCCATAAGGCCAGGTGATTTTTTTTTTCAAATTTAACGTCGCATATTCTGTCCAATTTACGGATAAATTTGTTGACAATATGTGACTTAACACCGCCGGACGGACCACTGACGATGGCTGAAAATGAATGGGCAGAGGGTAGGGCGTATTGGTGGTCTATATCCACTGACAAAGAAATGGACCTGTGTTAAAACATAACACTTAATAGTAATAGTCATCTCTTACTCTGGTGGTGTTTTCAGGTGATGACCCTACAAGTGATTGTGTTTCGAGAAGTATTCGCTTCCCTTCTTCCCAAAATAGCGTGCACCGTAGGAAGTGGATTAATCAACTGGTCGAATATAAGAAGTTAAACTTAGACAGAGCAACAGTAAGTTATTAGTACCAGTTATATATGTATTTTGATTGTTAAATTGTATTAAAGAGTTGGCTGAGCTTAAAAACTCAAGTCCATCCAGAGCCACATTTAATTTCTAGAACTGGTATTCTATGTATGTCCCCCTGTGAGTTAGAGATTATGAGTCCTACAGTAATATCTACTAGTAGCAATTAGTGCTACTTGTGTGATTTACCCATACGTCTTAGAAATCTAAATAATATGTATAGACAATTATAAATTTAGTTATATTTCTAACAGAAAAATGTAAGTTGTAGAAATACGCATATAATCTTCTCTATGATATTTCTATAGTCTTCTAAATAGTTATGTGAAAGACAGATTTAGTAAAGCTAGAAATATAGTAACATCTTACAGATAGATATATAGATGGAGTGATGGATATTCACTTGAAAAATACGATTTTTAGTATCAGAAGTGGCCGAAATACCTTGCCTCCATTTTACAGAGCAAAAAGTAGTGGAAATCATTCTTGAGAACGCGTCCCCGTTAACCCCTAGACACTTTGTTATTTCTACTCAACCCTGATCTTTATCTGAGTTGTATTGTATATCTGCTCAAATTGATGGTTCTCTCTTAGCGGATTGAGAAATCCTGGAGACTTTCCAGTTAGCAAGGTGGGTCGTGGATCTAGCATTGTAACTTTCAGATTTAGCTTGCCTAAAAGTTCTGGGACCCCAGATTCCAGTAGATTCAATAGTCCTGTCGATGAACCCGCCCCTAAAATAAAGTTATCCGCTATTTGATATTTAAGTGACATTAAATGGGGAATTTTCATAGTATTATTGTCATTCAGGAAACGGGTAGCTTGTAAGCATTGTAATGTTTCTGCCACAGGTAGTATCAGCAAGTCACTTCCCCTTACTCCTGTAGTGGTTCTGTTAATAGTTACGTGCACAGGGTGCTCACTACTGGATACTGGATCGTGTGGTTCATTTATTATTTGGATTTCTTAACTAAACTGTATGGATCTAAGGTTAAGGTGGTAGCGTGTCGCGTAGACCATAGGAAGTTTGTGATTGGCGATGGTTGGGTGATGTAAGTGAGCTAGAATGTCTATTTGTGAAGATAGACAGTTTTTCTTGGAAACATAAATTATTTGTTCCACACCTTTCCTTTGAAGTTATTTTGGGAATGGAATTTTTTGTGGAAAACTAGAGCGTCTATTGATTTGGCTTCGAGATGTGTTCGTTTTAATTTTTGCCCTAAAGTGTTAGTGAGGTTCTGTAATGGGTCAAAAAGTGTGTCATGTCCTGTCATTGATATTGAGCAGGCTGTGGATAATCTCATTAGGAAATTTCTGGATGTTACCCCTAATAGGAGGGTAAATTTGTAATGATATTTCTCTTGAAATATTGGTACAGATGCGCGGCTGGCTACAAGATGAGTTGGGTGTGGGTTGGAGTTTGCGATAGCTAACGAGGTGTAGTGACTTGATTTTATTTAATTTGGGAACCAAGACCCATTAAACCTAAACTACAGTTAAATTTAAAGTCGGCTGCCAGTTACGGTGACCGCAAGAAAAATCCAGTTTAACTCCCTACAACTCGTTAGTCATCCAGAAAATGAAATGTCTAATACACAGATTTACTTTAAAATTTTAATATAAATATGACCTTGGTTAGAAAGTTTCACAAGATGGTTTACATAAGGTAAATTTTGCAGGTACATAAGATTGATCGACAACAGGGTGGGAAAGATTTGTTTGACAAAAAATTATTATTATTAAGTGTAAATATAATTTCAGGGAACCCCCTAAACCAAATTAGTTGCACTTTGTAAATCAAAAGCATCAACTAAATTTTCGAACTCCTGAATAAGCTAAGCAACAGAAAAAGTATCAACTAAACCTCCTAATTTCGAATAGGCTTAAGCAAATCACAAGTATAAATAATCTTTCTAATTCCAGAATAGGCCTAAGCAACATAAAAGTATTAACTAAACTTTCTAATTCCAGAATAAGCTTAAGCAACATCATAAGTATATATATACCTAATCATATATATATATACCCAAGCATATATATATATATATATATATATATATATATATATATATAAAATGGCCTCAAGTAAACTTCTTGAACACAAAAATTCTATAAATAGCACAGGTTTGGGTACGAACCCAGGGTTCCATTCCTACCGCACTACTCGCTGAGGGTCCAAACTAGTCATTAGTTAAACCAGTTATGGCCTAACATGAAACTTAAGATTCCAAAATGGGGTGAAATATATCTTTATATATTTATTCACATAAATAAAGGACAGGTCTATATTGAAACTGCCCGTGTAACTTGCGTGGCTTGACACGGTTTAGCCGTTCGTAGGACTGTGTGAGGGTCTAGAATCTCCTCCCACAGGATCATGTTAGCCACCAAACTCCTACATATCCTTCAGGACGAGATGTTTGCAAACCAGCTAAGAATTAAACACTAACGCCATTATTCCTGCTCCAAGTAGACGTGCACCCATTACTACAAAACATATTTTTGACCCACATGTCTGATAATTTCAGTAAATAAGATAATCTTCTATTAATAAGATGCCCGAATAGAAAAAATACACTTACCCGTGAAAGGGGTTTCTTCCAGACTCAATAACTCACAAATAAGAAATATAAACATTTTTTAAAATAAAACAAGAAAATACATTCCAAGCTACAAAACTGCACTTGGAAAATAACTTTTACACGTCGGAATCATATCTTGATGGTAGTCTCAATTCTCCTTCGCACATCCACGGTGAACAGAAAAAGAAAATTCCTGCCTTCGCCTCGTATTAATTGGCGTTCGAATGCTATCAGCATTTTATTTTTCTCGATTCTCGACTCAACCTCTGCCATCTTGCTCCTCCCTTTAACTTGTTGCCAACTTTTACTCTCAGCTATCTAGTTCAGAAATCCAGGTGGGTGGTGCTAGTTGTCATCTCTAGCGGTTTCCAAGCAATTATTACCCCATAGATAGATTTAATAATCGTGATGGCCATCTACAATTATTCGATGGTTTATCCACTAGCCAAGCTGAAAGCTGACGAAATAAATTTCATCATACCTCCTCAAACTCCTCTAGTTTAGCTGCTAGCTTAGCTGTACATTTCCTTGCCACGTCCAAAAGAAAAAGGTTTCTCCTCTTCACTAGATTGCCTACCTCAAATTCAACGTATTTATGGTGAAGGTCATATTAATGCTTATTCTTCTGATATGTCTAATCCAAGTTTGTACTAGCTTGTTCGCAAAAGGCTCGAATCCGTTCCTTTTTTCTCTGGATGAAAGTAGAACGATCTCAAAAATCTACTAAGGCTGCACAGTCGTCATCATCAGCGTTGGGTAGGTGCTCCAGTCTCATCTCATAACTCAGGAACAAATCTGCGGGAGCATATCCGGTGCTCTCATGAACTTCGGTTCTGATGGCGTACACAAATTGGGTAAATGCTGGTCCCAGGTAGTGTGTTTTCCCTTCACATAAGAGGCCATCATGTTTTTGAGGACTCTATTCACCCTCTCCACCTGGTTTGCTTGTGGGTGATAAGGTGGACAATACCAAATATTTGTGCCATACTCTGCTAACTTTGACCTAAATTTGTCACTTATGAACTGAGGCCCGTTATCAAATACCACGGCCCGTGGCACCCCATATTCCATCACCAAGTTTTCCTCGAAGCATTTAGTGACAGTCTCTCCCTTCGCTTCCCTTAAGAGAAAAAAGCATACCCATTTAGAAAATAAGTCCACAACCACTAGCAAGTATTTATTATTTTTAGAGGATCTCGGAAGTGGTGCCATAAGGTCCAAATTCCAAATATCCCACAGTTGAGTTACTCTCCGGTTCGCCAACATCTCTGATGGTCTCTGTTGTACGGAGTTATATTTGTGGCACACCTTGCAATTCCTGATGTAACGATTCACGTCAGAAAGCATTTTGGGCCAGTGATAATCCTTTCCTATTCGACGATATGTCTTGTAAATCCCCATGTGTCCTGAGGTAGTACTGTCATGTCCCTAGCCCATCAATGATGCACGATGTTCCTTGGGTACAATTAGCCTCCACCCATTATCCTCGGTAGACAAAATACTGTTATCTAGTTTCTTATACAGCAGACCCCTGTCTCTTTTCAGCATGGGTAGCTATCAGGCTGATCCTTTAACTTCTTCTTAATTTTTAGGTACCATTTGTCCTTCATGGGGATATCTTGAAGTTCTGCTACTAAGGCTTCCTGCTCAACAGCTCTCGAAAAGGCATCTGTAACAACGTATAGTTCTCCTTTTCGATGAACAAGCTTGTAGTCGTACCGCTGGTTTCTTACAGCTCATCTGGCCAGTCTTCCTTTAGGATCTTTCATACGGGTTAACCACAGAAAAGAATAGTGGTCAGTGATAATGGTGAAGTGATAACCTTATAAGTACGGACGGAATTTTTCCATAGCCCTAATAACACTGAGGCACTCCTTCTCGGTGGTGGAATACTTGCGTTTAGCATTAATTAACGAACGCGACGCATAGGCAATCACATTATCTCCATCATACAACTCTTGTGTTAGAACTACCCCTATACCTCAATTAGACGCATCTATCTGTAGAGTAAACGCCCTGGAAAAATTCGGGCATGATAGAACTGGTGCATTAACCAAGTCTTCTTCAATTGGTTAAAGGCTTCCTCACACACTCGTGTCCAGTTCCATTGGGATTTCTTTCTCGTCAATTCGGTCAGAATTGAACTTTTACTGGAAAATTACCTCACAAATCTTCTGTACCAAGAGGCTAAACTCAAACGCTTCTTATCTCTTTGACGTTCTTTCAGTGGAAAAGTTCACGATGGCAGCGACTTTCTCTGAATCGACCCGTAACACTTTCTGTTCTACCAAGTAGCCCAAGTAATTCAACTGCTGTTTACAGAGTTGACACTTCTCGGTATCGATACTGAGATTCACTTCTTTCAGGCGTCTTATCGCTTCTTTAAGCAAGCTGATAAAGTCTGACGTTACTATGATCAGGTCGTCCAATTAAATTAACACATGGGGTTCCAGTTCCGGTCCAAAGATTCGGTCTATTCATCTTTGAAAACTAGCTGGGGCGTTCGTAAGGCCATACGCTATACGCGTAAATTGAATAAGTCCTCTTCCTGGTACTGAAAAAGCCGTGAGAGGCTTACTCTCTTTAGATAACTTTATTTGTCAAAATGCAGTTTTCAAATCTATGGAAGAGATATATTTTGCTCCAAGGAGTTTATCTAGAGTAGATATGATGAAAGGAAGTAGATATGAGTCTTTTACTGTCAGCGAGTTTAGCTTCCGGCAATCTAAACATTATTTCCCCGTAGATAGATTTAATAATCGTAGTGGCCATCTACAATTATTATTTTATGCGTTTAACCCGAACGGGTAGTAAGACGCGGTGCTAATAATAATAATACAATTATTTTAGGGTTTATTCATCATCCAAGCTGAAAATAATGAAATAAATGTCATCACAAGTGTGACGTTTTCCCTTATCACATTGTTGTCACTGAGGTTCCAGTCAGGTAAGCCCTTATTCCTTTGCCCCTCCAAAAATGAAGATCTTTAGGGAATTAATTTTGGACTTGGAAAGTATACAGATTATCTGTTGATCTAAATCTCCCTATGCCAGTCCGGCATTCATCATTTCCATGAAGGGGGAGGGTCATAGACTGAGAGTTGACATAAGGAAGGTTAATAAAAAGATTATTTTCAACCCATATCCAATACCCAACACTTCCAACACTTGGGCAATGCCAAGTACTACAGCCTGTTGGACCTCAGTGCTGACTTTTTATAGTGCGCTCTCGCTGAGGAATCCAAGAAATAAACGGCCTTTGTCACGCATTGGAAACTTAACGAATTCAACTATGTAACCCTGGGGGCAAGCATTGATAGTCAAGCATTGAGTAGGATTTTGTATCAAATCCTTGCTGATTTAAAATAAAAGTGCGTGATCAACTATCTAGATGACATTTGTATGTATAGTGAGACCATTGAACGACACTTGGTGCAATAGAGACCGTACTTAGCCGCCTGCGGGGTGCTGACCTCACTGTCAATCCCGATAAAGTGACCTGGGCCAAACCAAGCATTAAATAACCGGGTAATGTTCTTTCGTCTGGAAACTTATTCATTGACCCCGAGTGGATTAAACCCATAATTGAATTACCCCCTCCCAGAAATTTGAAAGACGTGATGCGCTTCATAGATATGTGTGCGTACTATGCGTGATTCATTCCGAAGTTCTCAGAGCATGTTAATCCCCTTAATGCTTTAAAGAGAAAAGGTGTTCGTTTTACATGGGAGGATGAGCAGGATCGTGCCTTTAGGGACATCATAGGTAAACTTGTGTCTTTGGAAGTGCTGCGTATGTCTGATTTTTCTTTTCCATTTATCCTGCATGTGAACGCATCATCAGTCACCCTGGGTGCGGTACTGTCACAGTATACTTTGGAGAGTGTCAGGCCACTATCTTTGGCCATCAGGACTCTCTCTCTGGCCGAAATAAAGTACAGTGCGCAGGAAAAGTAGTGCCTAACTTGTGTTAATAGCACAGGGAAGTTTTCCAATTATCTTGAGCAACGCGAGTTTGAGCTCTACACAGAAAATATGGATCTATCCTGATTGTTACGTCATCCGAAACAACTTGGAAAAATTAGGCGTTGGGTCTGGCGTCTTTCACATTTTCTGTGCAACCCATTCCTGGGCGACTTAATGTCACGGCTGATGCGCTCTCGAGAATGAATGAGGATGTGGATTCCTCGAAGACCGAAACATTATTTCCCCCGTGATCAGTCATTCAGTAAATTTTGGAGTCTTTTATATCGAACCATTATCATCAAAGGGAGGACGACTGGTGCATGTAAATCATTAACAAGCTTCTGGATGGTGTAAATATATGATCTCATGCTATTTTCAAAGATCTGTTGGTGGTTAGGTTAGGCAAGAATAAATGTAAGAAAATTGTCAACCCATATGTAGTTCGCCCCATGTTGCTATATTATTTTCACGATTCTGTTGTGGGTGGTCATTTTTGCATACTGAAAATTTACCACAAAGTTTGTAAGAGTTTTATGGCCAGGTATATAACAGTTCAATAAGAAGTACGTCACTCAATGCCTGCCAGAAGGCCAAAACATCTCAAAATTACAAATTTGGTTTTCGCTCTGCGGATATCGCCCAACGCTCCTGTGAAAAAAGTTTATGGATTTCGTGGGACCCCTTCCCGCTCTTCCTTGGGAAATATTTGTGTTTTGGTTTTGTTGGATGACTTCTCCAAATTTGTATTTCTCCTCCCCTTAAGAAACACGAAAGCGAGCACTACTGCCAACGCGCTTACCCTACGCATTTGGGCAGTGTTTGGTGAGTCTTGGATGGTAGTTACTGACACTGTGCCTTGCTTCCGTTCGTCTGAGTTCAAGAACATGTGTTGTAGGTGGGGCGTAAAACACACTACTACCAGCCCTCATTATCCCTGCCCGAATCATGTAGAAAGGTTTAATCTTAAACATTTAATTTATTTAGCACCAAATTTTACTACCTGTTTGGGTTATAAATTTAAGTACTAATTACGCTAATGGATTAGGAATTGGTAAGGTTGAATTTAGAGGAAGTGAACCCGCATTTTCTTGGAGAGAAAGTGGAAAACCATTTAGGAAAAAACACCCCAAATCACCCGACCGAGATTTGAACATCGATCTCCCTGTCCTCAATATTCAAGCTCAACATGACTAGCACGTCAGCTAACTACGCCACCGAGGTGAGTAAATAATCGTAATCTTAAGGTGGCCTTATCTATCTTTCATTGGCATGCGTAGTTGTGATGTGTCTGGACATGTAATTGATGAATGTGACATTAATCTCTTCTTACCATGAATACACGGCTGCATCTTCTGCGTCAGTTTTTGGGGTGCGAGATTTCACTCTTTGCTAGCTTTGTGGAATATGGGCCCTATATTGGTTGAAACTGAAGGCATAACCCTGGTGGATAGGGGCCAATATGTTTTTAAGAACTTAAAGAAAGTGCAAAATAATGCGGCCTCCACGCATAATAGGGGTAGGATACCAGTCCCGTTTTCTGTGGGGGACTGTACTTTGTCGCAATTTCCCCTTGAGTTCAACGGCCAATAAGACCACGGGTAAGATGGACAATAGATGGACTAGGCCTTGATGGGTGCTTCAGTTCCTTACCCCCGTGACCGTATTACTTCAAGATTGGGAAGATTCCGCAGTCACTGGGAGATGTCACGTCAGTCTGTCCAAGGAGCTGCCAATGGAGGTTCCCCTCTTCTTGCCTGATGAGAGGATAGGTTAGTATGTAAAAAGGTATAATTCTGATATAGTTTTCCATTTTAATAGGTTAAGTAGACTGTAACTGAAAAACTTTGCTAGGTAGCTAAAGGACCATAATAGAATCTATTATATGATAGTTGGTTGGATGGACATAGGATACAACTGTTTTGTAAATATTAAATTTAGCTATCTAGCATAGGAACTATGATTTTGAATTGTTGATGCGTGATCTACTAGTCAAATAACATGAATTAGAATTTTTCTCGATTTTGACTTAGCTCACTGTACGAGCGTATACCGATTTGGACTATGTTTATCGATAAACTCTTCAAATCATTGTATGAAAGATTGTGACGTCTTAATGGCAACATATATTATAGAGTAATATAAAATAGGCTAGAGCGTAAGTAAGCTATAGTAGGGATAAATTTGAAGTATTATATATATATATATATATATATATATTAAGATTAAATTGAATATTACTGTTTATAAAAAATGTGTACGGTATGTATAAAAAATTCTCCTTCCTCCTCTTGGTTGCAACTGAAGAATAATTGGGTGGTGATATACTGAGCTTGGTGCTTTCTAGTGTTTTTTGGATGTCCTCAGCCCAATCACATAGATATGCATTATTACGAGTAAACTTGAAAAAGGATAGAGCCTGGTTCCAAGGTGGTCATACTAGATCCACAAGTCTTTCCTGATGAACCATGTACAAATGTGGCTAGTTTTGAACACTGGAGTACATCGCGTGACCTGGGACAGGAAAATGTTGGTGTCCTGGCTGGCAGTTGGGTGGTGTGAATGGTCTCGCAGTGATGTTCCTCTAACCCAAGCTGCCTAGTTCACGCATTACTAGACACCACAGTCGCTCCATGGTTGAATCTGAAGAATCTTCCCAGTGCTGCTTCCAGGATTATGCCATCTTTGGGCGTTGCTTTTAGCATGATACTCTGGACTCCTTCCATCTCCTAAGGGGAGGAGATTGTTGCGTTGTGAATGCCACATGCTTTGAATAATATCATTTCATCAATGAGAAGGTGTGCTCTTTACATCCTCTTGCAGCCGGCCGACTTTGAGAGCTGAGGCTGCTTCATAGCCCACGTTCGTGAAACAGTCCTACCAATTCTCCACCAGTGACGCCAACCTAAAAAAGGTCATCTCCATTTTGTCTACTAGAAACCCCCAATCCAATAATTCCTAGACGCTGAGTGGATAGGGAAGAATTTTTCAGAAACGTGTAAAATTACATAAATACCTGACCATTTTGCATCTCTGTGATATTATTGGCTAGGGCTGTGGGCACAGCTTTTGAATATAACCAGGCCTCATTGAAGCAAAAATTGGATCTTCTCTGAGATTGCGAACCGCTCGGTATTGAATAGAGCTGTCTACTGTCTTTTTCAAGACAATCCTGCCTTTTTCAAGGCAAAACTGAGCAAATTGCCTAGAGTTTTACACTCAATATCCCGATCACACACACGCCACTAAACTCGAGACAGACTGTCGGTGGTAATTACTGTGGTTGATACCTAATGGTGCCAACGAAGCCACAGTAGACCGTAAATCGAGACCGGCTACGAAACAATACCTCGTAGTCGGAGTCTGTCTTCCGGGACCACCATACAACACACTCCAAGCCCACCCACACTGCACAGAGGGGGGCCAAGTAGCCCCTCCACACTAGGCGGCCCTTTTCAGGGCCACCAAATGGACTCCCCGACGATCATCCCCAGAAACCCACAACTAGCCGGCCCTTGTCAGGGCCAACAAATGGACTCACAAAAAACCAACCCCAGGAAAACTCAAACAGACGACGACACCATCTCCTCTTCCACAGACGCCTCGGACATGGAAACTGACATTGACGGTCAAGGGACATTTACCCTTGTAGACAAATCAGGCAGAAAAAGGAGGTTTCGTCCCTCCAGAAGACAAAACCCACAAGCCAAGAAAATCACCACCACCGCAAACAGGTTTGAACCCCTGAAAAAAGCGGCAGACACAATTGAGACAAATGACACTACCACCACCACCACCACCACACAGACTAAACGATTCCCACCAATAGTGACGCTAGGCACGCACAATTACAAAAAAATCACGGAACTGACAAAGTCCATTAATAGTGACATCAGAATCATATACGTCAAGGATGGGCTTAAGATCCATACTAGTAGCAAAACCGACTATGACCTGGTCCAGCACCTCCTCAGAGACTTGAAACAAGAGTTTCACACCTTCACACTCCCTAGGGACAAACCGGTTAAGGTGGTCATCAAGGGACTTCCCCCAAACATGGCCACTGAGGACCTGGAGCATGAACTGAGGGACATGGGTTTCCCCGTCACAGACGTGAGGCAGTTCAGTAGGAAATCTTCTCCAGACAACACAACACAGACAGTGACGCTCCTCCCCACGTTCCAGGTGACTTTGTCCAAAAATTCAGAAATTAACACCATTTACCAGCTCAAATACATCAACTACACCAGGGTAAAAGTAGAGCCTTACATCCCACCACCCAACACAGTTGTTCAGTGTCACAAGTGTCAAAGATACGGACACACCAAGAACAACTGCGAAAACAATCCTAGGTGCGTAAAGTGCCTAAAGCAACATATTACCAAAGACTGCCCCAAAAAGGACTCCACCACTCCTGCCGGTGTGTTAACTGTATGGGAAGCCACACGGCAAACTACAGTAAATGCCCGGTGTACGTAAACCTAATAGAAAAAAAGAAAAACTCAATGGTAGCGCGCTCTAGCAATCAAGCTACAACCCGGCCCACGCCCCCACCCCCAGCAGCACCCACGGCACTCAGAACTACCCTCCAATGCGGCCAAGACCCGCCCAAAACCCACCAAAAGAGCAACAGCCAATACCAGAGGCGGCTCGGATCCACCGATCCTACGCCCAAGCAGTGCAGGGACAACACGCACACGGCCCCACACAACAAGAAAACACTTCAGGGTCAGATATTAAAGATCTAATTAGGTTTCTTAAAGAATTGAATATTATAAAAATTATTACCCACTTCAAACCATACCTCAACAGACTTAGGCAGGCAACAGACTCGACAGAAAAGATGGTCATCATGATCGAGGGAGTGACAGAATACTTTTTGACCCAAGATGACTAGGAAGGACAAGACTTTGACTAAAGACACACTACGCGTTTTTATATGGAACGCGAACGGGATACTCACGCAGGCAAAAGAATTAGAGGAACTTTTCAAAACATACGGGATAGATATAGCACTAATAAATGAAACCCATCTAAATCAGAACAAAAGAATTAACTTCTACGGGTACGAAATCTACAGAACTGACAGGCCCAATGGAAGGGAGGGGGAACAGCAGTACTCATTAAGAATAATATACCACACTACCAACACAACTTCCAATCCTTAGAAAACATAGAAGCAACTGCAGTCAAAGTCAACACAAAGAGCGGGAGTGTCTTGTTCGCGGCCATATACAAACCACCGACTAAAAACATACTTCAACAAGACTTAGACGAACTTACTGACTTCGACAAAATGTTTTTAGCAGGGGACATGAACAGTAAACACACAAACTGGAATAGCAGACTAACAAACAGGGATGGACGGGCACTAAACGACCACGCAGACACTAAGGGCTACACAATTGTCGGTCCTGGCGAACCAACATTCTACCCCTCTAACCCACTACACAGACCCGACGTTATAGACGTGGTCTTAAACAATATAGGGGTGACGGCAGAAGAGTTAACTGTTCTCAAGGAACTGGACTCTGACCATAACCCTATATTGTGCGAGATCACAACAAACACCACTATAGAGATAAAGGGACTAAATAAAACCAAAACCACGAGCGACTGGGAAGGTTTTACAAACACACTAAACGAAACACTACCCGACAATATCATTATCACGACCACGGAAGAAGCAGACACCACCCTCCAGCTCTTTACAACAACAGTGCAGGAAGCTTACAGAAACAACACCAAAACAGAACAGGAGAAACAAGACTTGCGAGGCCAGAACCCGGACCTTGACTTTCTTTTCGCCCAGAAGAGAGAGGCAAGGAGGGAATGGCAGACGTATAGAACACCACAACACAGAACAGCCTACAACAGGCTTACAGCCCAAGTTAGACGCAGGGTAAAAACAATCAGACTCAACAACTGGAACACTTACATAACAGATGCTGCCTTGGATTCCAGTAAAACCTGGAAAGTAGCAAAACAACTAAAATCAACAAACAAAAAACGGTCAGTACCAGCAATACACGGGGAACACGGTATGGCATACCTAAGCTCAGAGAAAGCGGAAGCCATAGCAGTGACACTAGAAAAGCAATTCACACCAAACCAAATTCCAAAAGACCCAGATTTCGTCAGGGATGCACAAAGAACAGTAAGGGAATACCTATTTAGACCTATAGTGTCGCGGGTTGATCCAATAACACTCGACGAATTAACAAACACAGTGAAAAACTTGCCAAAAAACAAATCGCCAGGACACGACAAACTTACAAACGAAACCATACAAAAGCTACCACCAAGGGCAATACACACACTTCTAACAATATACAACGCACTACTAACACTTTGTCACTTCCCAGACGCATGGAAACTGGCGAGAGTCATAACACTTCCCAAACCAGGAAAGGACCCAATGTTTCCACAAAACAGAAGGCCAATTAGTCTCCTCACCAACTTGAGCAAAATCTTTGAAAAATTAGTTTTAAAAAGAGTAAATGACTTTAGCGAAAGAAAAGGAATCATCCCAAACTTACAGTTCGGTTTCAGACAAAAACATTCAACAATCTACCCTGTACTAAACCTAATAGAAGACGCCACAGAAGCTTTTTCAAAAAAACAACACACAATAGCAATATTCCTAGATGTAGAAAAAGCATTCGATAGAGTCTGGCATATAGGACTAATTCTAAAATTAATCAAATTTAATTACCCACAATGGATCATTCATATTATCGCCAGTTTCCTTGCTCGAAGAAAGCTCCAAGTGATCATGGACGGTACTAAATCACCAATACACAACATAAGGGCAGGGGTGCCTCAGGGATCTGCACTTGCACCACACCTCTATAGTATATACATAGCGGATATACCAACCCACCCCCAAATAAAAGTCAGACTTTTTGCCGATGACACCATGTTATACACCACTTGCAAAAACATAAACTACGCCAGTCTAGCAATGCAGAGATACTTAGTAAATCTGCAAGACTGGCTTACAAAATGGAGGATTAAAGTAAACCCTACAAAATCGTCAGCCCTAATCATAAGCCGAGGAAATAAGCAACTCCCAGCACCTCTCACTCTATGTGACTCAGAAATACCAGTAAATAAGGAAACAAAATACCTAGGCACAACAATAGATTCAAAGTTAACCTGGAGAAGCCATATTGATAGCACCAACAAAAAAGTAATGGGAAGATATATTCAATTGTACTCCTTACTTAAATGTAGGGAACTAAATATCCACACAAAAATAATACTATACAAAACAATAATACAACCTATAATACTATATAACTGCGTGGCATGGAGTTATGGAGCAACAGATACAACTAAACGGCTACAAACCACACAAAACAGAATACTCAGAACAATCACGGGGGCACCCTGGCGCACAAGAACCACAGACCTACACACACTGACCAACTGCAGACAGCTACAGGAAATCTACAAAGACCGCAACAAAAGACTATACGAACAGACAGAGTTACACACGAACGAAATAGTCAGGAACTTAGGACGCTACGACCCCACAGAGGACAGGTTCTACAAACGACCGAGACTGGCTTAGTATAGACATAGCTAGATATAGTTAGATATAGTAAAAAAAAAAAAAAAAAAATCCAGTTCATAACCCTGGAAAAAAAAAAAACTTAAACTTAAAAAAAAAAAAATAATAATAATATTAATAATACTAATATAACAATACTAATGCTGGATGTAAATCCCTAGATTGTATAAACAACAACTTTTACTAACATATTTAATTAATAATAACAATAGATATAAGAAACTAAGCCAGTCAGGTAGACCGAATCATCCATAATTCACACATTTCATCCCATTACTTCCTTAGTCACGGCCGGACGCCACTGGGATAACCGCCTAGGTTGTCTACTAGCCAGAGAATAACGCTGGCGCCGGGGGCGGCCCCAGATGGGGAATGGAAATGTATCCACCTCACTCCTAATCCCAAGAAAAGAAAATCCTACCCCAAAAAGCAACTCTGTTTAAACCTTTGCCACCGCCGGACTCCACTGGGATAACCGACTAGGTCAAACTTCTAGCCAGAGAATAACGCGGGCGCCACTGTCGGCCCCAGATGGGGAATGGATATGTAACCATCCACGTCAAACCTATTCCCTACAGTCAAGTTAAACCATTCGATCCTCCTCCTGGAAATCGACTCACGAAATCACACACAACACACCATCATACCTTAAACACACCTTCCCACATCCCAAGAAAAGAAAATCCTCCCCAATTCCCGCGACCCAGCGCAATCACTCACCATCATACCTTAAACACACCTACCCACATCCCAAGTAAAGAAAATCCTCCCCAATTCCCGCGACCCAACGCGAACACTCATAACTCACCACATTCCTTAAACACACCTTCCCACATCCCAAGAAAAGAAAATCCTCCCAAATTCCAACGAACCAGCACAATCACTCACAACTCACCATCATACCTTAAGCACACCTCCCCACATCCCAAGAAAAGAAAATCCTCCCCAATTCCCGAGACCCAGCGCAATCATTCACAACTCACAATCATACCTTAAACACACCTTCCCACATCCCAAGAAAAGAAAATCCTCCCAAATTCCCACGACCCAACACAATCACAAATTGCACCTCAAAGGGTAATGTACTAATACACATGTAATTCTCTTACAGCCTCATTTCATCTGTTTCATTTCATAGGTATTAATTTCATTCACGAGGTTAAGAGTCACGACAGTGACTCGGTACTCAAACAACAAATCAGCCCTTTCATAGACAACCTGGCGTGGCATAACTGTCAAGTCAGATGTTCTATGTCGGGCAACAGCCGAAAAAGGCAAAAATTGGATTTTCTTTTCTTGGGATTCGGTCTGGAGGTGATACATTTCCATTCCGCATCTGGAGCCGACCCCGGCGCCAGTATTATCCTCTGACTCATAAAAAACCTAGTCATTCTTCCCAGTGGCGTCCGGCCATGACAAAGGTAGTATGGCATGAAATGTGTGATTTGTGCGTGAAGGTCGGGTTTAGGTTCGTATCGAGAATAGGATAGGTGGTGTGGTGAGGTTTTCGGCGATTCTTCTGTCGTTCTGGCGTAGTTGATTGCCAAGTATTGATACATTTTTATTCTACTAGGAATGTTACATCAAGGTTTTTTTGTTTTATACTTTATTCTTCAAGGATTATCAAATAGGGATTTTATTATTTTTTATATTGTATTTTTGTTTTATTTATATTTTTATGTTTTAGGTTATATTAGACATTTATATAGAATAAATAGGTGCTCAACTACGCCAGCCTGAGTCGTTTATGGTAACGTGGTTCAGTCGGGTCGTACTGTCCAAGTCCTCTAAATAGTTCGTTCTACGGCGTTTCACTCTGATCGTAGAACCTTTATTTCTGTCCTGGTAGATTTCCTATAGTTGACGTCTGTTTGTCATCGTGTATAGGTCAGCTATTCTAGTGCGTCTGTCTACCCCAGTGAGTGTCCGTAATATTTTGTTTTGTTCTACCTGAAGTTTGCTAGTGTTTATTTTGAAGGCACAGTTCTAAAGGATGATGGGTTGAATTATTTGCTTGTATAGTAGTATTTTAGTGGGCATTGAGAGCTGCCCTCCTTTGAAAAATGAGTACAGTTGTATGAATTTACCCATTACTTTACCTTTGGTCTTATCTATATGACTCCTCCAGGTGGGTTTCCTATCTATTGTTAT
>JBCFYV010002255.1:46390548-46404522 GCA_039000515.1 Timema cristinae
TGCTGATACGGACAGTAGCACCAGATTATGTTGGCAAAAATAAGTATAAAATACTCTTGGGTGAAAATGTGTAAGACAATTATGATTTGAATAAAACGTCATGAAAGTAACGAAAAATACTTTACCCTACTATATCCACTGTATGATAAATCAAAGTTTGCTCCACGCACGTCGTATGGAGTCAGCGTGTAAGCGGCGTAGCATGAGGACGTCAACCGTCTTAGCAGCCACATGTAACCATGCCACAATTCTTTCTGGTGACCTTGGTGTGTCGTCAGTGGGCAAACCATTGCTTTCAGGTGACTCTGCGGAAAGTAATCCAGTGGTGTGAGGTCTGGTGACCTTGGTGTGAGGTCTGGTGACCTTGGTGTGTCGTCAGTGGGCAAACCATTGCTTTCAGGTGACTCTGCGGAAAGTAATCCAGTGGTGTGAGGTCTGGTGACCTTGGTGTGTCGTCAGTGGGCAAACCATTGCTTTCAGGTGACTCTGTGGAAAGTAATCCAGTGGTGTGAGGTCTGGTGACCTTGGTGTGTCGTCAGTGGGCAAGCCATTGCTTTCAGGTGACTCTGCGGAAAGTAATCCAGTGGTGTGAGGTCTGGTGACCTTGGTGGTCATTCCACAGGCTCCTCAAGACTGCTGTCCACAGTGTGCGACAAATGAAATCCTGATCCACTTCATGATGTTGCAGAGGCTTACCCGGCAAGGATGATATGGGTGAAGCCCTCATAATGCAGAGCCCGGTGTACCACCTTCCTTGACACAATCCTAGCCCACGTGTGTGTCACGTGTGTGTACACCACGGCATATATTGCACTACTCTTTACTGCGTCATTGACCCAATGCAATGCACTCTATCCTATAAGGAATAACACACTTGTGCCACAACTGGTACTTTCATGTCATTTTCCTCGAAACATTAGGGCACCTATCTTATATAACCTGCTTCAGTGGCCATATTGTCCAAGGCGTAACTCTCATGTTAGACTAGACTACCAATGACTTAGGGTGGTTGTCTAAAATGGTTTGCTATTTTCTCTCCACACAAATGCGGACACATTTTCTCTCAGATTAAACCGTACTCATCCTTAACTCACTAGCGTAATTAGTACATATACGTATAGTCTGAACGAGTAATGAGACACAGCGCTAAAAATGTGTTTTATACGTAGATTTGCTCACATAATCATGTGGAACTGTGTAGTGTTACTTTTCTTGTCTTAAACGTTAGTTATTATTCATCGTTCATGCGGGGATTGTTCATTAAGGATTTTTTTTAGCAGTTTAGGATTGAACTCACTTATGTATTATGTAATTGTGTGTTAATTTAGCATTATTGCTTTACTGGACAGGGTGAATATTCTAACCCAGGGCTTCTCAACCTAGGTCTTCTCAACCTAGGTGTTGTGACCCCTGTCGGGGTCACGTAAATAGTATTGGGGGTCGCAGAACATCTTTTAAAAAATCATAAATAATATGTAAATAATCTTATCCTTCATTTTCGACCACAGTGGTGACATTGCTTGTTACTTTAGGCTGCACTGTTGTCTCAACATGACAATGTCTCGTCTTGCTTTTTGCTGGTCAGGGATATTAACAAAAGGTTTGAAAGTACGTTATGTCTGTCGTGACTCATCCTTTATGGCTTGTACCATGCAAGTGAGACAGAGATAGATATAAATACTAGCAGGTAGATTTCAAACCTCATCATCAGTACTAACCAGTTAAGTTCCACAACAGTTCACCAAATCATGTCACTAAATAGTTTCGCCCGGCGTGGAAGGCCTTATTAGCAGTTTGTGATATATCGTGTTCGGATAACTTGCTAATTGTTCACTGTTCAGTGATAGTTGTGCAGTGTGAAGATGTTTGGTGTTAGTTTTTCAATGTTGCCTGTACAGAGTTAAGTTGTTTAGTTGTTCTTCTAGTATCTCTGACATACACAGATGTACTGGACAAGCAAATAATTAACTGTCACCAGTTATTGGCTGCCATAATTTCAAAGACAAATTGTAATAAAATCGAAATTATCTTACCTATGGATAGTTGGTTAAATTTGTCAAAGGCTAAGACAGCAGATAATACTGAAGCTATAGATCCTGCAGATCCTGGATCATCCAGCACTAACCAGAATGTGCAGATATATAGAACTGAAGATATTTCTCACTCGCGCGCAAAAAGAGGAAATACAATGAAATATTTTTACAGTATGGATTCACTTTTATTCCCAAAAATATAGAGAACAGACCTATCTGCTTGATTTGTAATGAATGATTGGCGAGTGAAAGTCTCAAACCTGCAAAATTCAAAAGACATCTACACACAAAGCATGCTTCCTATTCCAATAAGCCTGTACAGTTTTTCAAAAGGCTATTAGAATCATCGAAAAAACAAAACAATCTCTTGAAACTCATGTACTGGTTGAGAAAAAGTACTTAAGAGCATATTATGAAGCCTCTTACTTATTTGCAAATGCTAAGAAACCATACACCATTGCCGAAGATCTTATGTTGCCAGTGGTAATTAGAATGAATGAAATTATTCACGGGCAAAAATATGCAGACGAATTTTAAAAATGCCACCGTCACATGATACTGGGGTAGACTAATTTTGGGAATTAGCAACCAACAGTGTGAGAAACTTATTGAAATAATTAAAGAAAGTTTTAAATTTGCAATTCAGCTGAATGAATTTACTGACATTACAAACGTCGCACAACTATTGGCATATGTCAGGTATTGTTACAGTAACAATGTTCACGAAAATCAACTATTGTTTCTGTAGTTAGATGGACGTACAACTGGCAATGCAGTTTTTCAAGGAAGTAAGGATGGAATGAAATAATTGTGTTGCAGTATGTACTGACCACGCAGTGGCAATGACAGGAAGAATAACTGGATTTAAGGTCAAAGTTAAATCTGCAAGTGAGAGGCCTACTACTTTCACTCATTGCATGATTAATCGAAAGGCATTAGTGGCCAAGAAAATTTCTACAGATCTGAATGCTGTACTACAAGATGCGGTTAAGGTTATCAATTTTATTAAATGTCGTTCCCTTAATAGTCACCTCTTTGCAAATCTATGTGATGAAATGGAATCCAATTTCAGAACACTTTTACTGCAAACAGAAGTGCGAAGGCTGTCAAAGGGACTAACATTGAGACGGCTATTAATGTGAAAAAAATGAAATAATACTATTTCTGTCTGAAAATAACTCTGAACATGTCAATTTCTTTCTCAATGAAAATTGGCTGTGCAAATTATGCTACATGTCAGATTTATTTGAGAAACTCAACGAACTTAATATATCTTTCCAAGGGGAGAGCACAAATATGTTTACACTGAAAGATAAAATTCAGGCTTTCATGAAACAATTAAACATTTGGAATAATTGAGTATAATTTGAAATGTTTTCATGTACAGAAGATCTTATTGTTGATAATATGCTTGGTTTTTACTTGACTAAGCAGATAATAATTGATCATTTGGTATGCTTGGAAAACAATTTTCAGAAACAGTTTCTACCGGAATTAGAGGATTCAAGCCCTTTTATCTTGGAGATGGGAAAATGTGAAGCATATATCTATGAAATCCTACGAATAATTTGCAGAACTTTCATGTGATTAAAACCTCAAACTTTCTCAATAATTTATCTACCTTCATAGAAAATTTAAATATATTTTGGCTATCACACTTTTTGGCTTGGTGTTAAAGCAGAATTTCTAATATTGTCTAAATTATAGATGCCATTTGTTACCACCTATTTGTGAGAATTGGCATTTTCTACAATGACGGCAATTAAAACCAAGTACCGCTCAAGTCTTAAGATCATCGAGATTGCTATGAGACCAGCAGTGACCAATATTAAGCCACGATTAGAGTTATTGTGTCAGAACAAGCAATCACAGCCATACCATTAAAGGTAAATGTATTCTTATCTTTTGCCAGCCGTCAGTAAAACTCTCTGTGGTACATTCAAATTTGATTTAAAAAATTAATTGATCTAGTTTTTTATTTGCATTTTCTTATTTATATCCTGCATGTCAATATACTAACCACACAAAATTTTAATATAAAAAATTATTTGAAGAAATTTTCATTTTTGATATTTCATACACTATTTTTAATCAAAATAATTATTTATTGATATAGCTATACTTATATTTAAAGTACTTTATTTTTTCGCTCAAACATGGTTTGCGCAAAACAGTTCCATCAATAGCACGCAAAAAAAAGCACGCACAAAAACTGGTAAATCAATCATATACTGTGCTAGTACCATTTGCATTCATGACATTGATTGAAGGATCGTGAGAAGATGTGTCTGGTCCAAAGGGGTCGCACATGAAAATAAGGTGAGAAGCCCTGTCAGCTAACCGATATCATCACACGTACTGTTAGTTTACTTCTTAGGGAACTGGGATGATTATAATGTGGTTAGTAAAAAAATATGTTTTGTCTCGATGAAAGCAGATCCTAACTGTTCGGTGACTATCGTGAGAGTGTTCCCATCTCCACTATCAAACAAGGTTGTTGATGAAGACTTTGTGTCTAGAATGTTCGAGTAACGTGATGCAAACATTTCTCGTCTTCTACCCCTCGTCCTTGCTTGGGTGTTCAATAGAGAGAGACAGAAGTATGATGCACCACGTAGATATTTACTACTAAATATAACGTAAATAAAATACATTTCGAACATTATTAAGTTGGACTAAATCTAATTATCTCACTAAGTGATCAAAAGGAATGAATCGTTACAACTATCCGTATCTGCGAATTACCTGACGTATATATATTATATATATATATATATATATATATATATATAATATATATATATACGTTAAATATATTATACATTACTAGTTTATCCTCTTGTAATTTATAAACAACTACCATGCACTGTGACAATCACAATTTACACTGAACTAGTTTTTTTTCGTTGTTTTTACTGTGTGTGATCTAGATATGGAGTGTGTGATCATTAAGAGAGTTGTATTTGTTCGTCAGTTGTCCAGTGATCCAGTGAGAGTCAAATCCACCTCTGGGCCTCTGGTACTGGCAGATCAAGTAGAAGAGCCCCCAGAAGCCCTTCAAAAAGCTCTGGATGGATTCGATGACCAAGTGAAATTTCCGAACCCATTGCAGATTTATAGAGCCCCTGTTACTCTGAAAAACTTTCTGAAGAAAAGCCAGTGAATGACTGCTTTATGAGGGCTGGCCTCACGCTGCAGGCTGGCACTCCACTGGGCAGAGCAGGAACAACATGATTGTAATTCTTTTTATGTATAATAAGAGAAACTATTCGAGACAATTTTTTTTAAAATCAATTAAGTATATGGAAAATTATGTAAAATATTACAAACCAAAATCTTATCACAATTAAATATATTTTGGATATACAGAATGTATACTGTACAGTTTGAAAATAATTTTTTTTAATGTATCTATGTGACTACCTAAAAGGTCCTCTCATCACAGTTTGACCTTTGACCTTTGACCCCGATCCGGAAAGAATGTGTGTTGTGATGATAACGTAATTTTGTGTCGCTCTCTGATTGGCTGTTGGCTTCCTCTTTCTGGTATTTCAATCTTGTTTTTTCTTGATGAAAACTTGTTTTTTATGTGTGCTCATTGGTCTTTTATGTGCGTCATTGGCTCATATGTCTGAGTAGTATATGGATTGGCATTGTAGTTTATTTTATTCATTGGTAGGAGAATGTGCAGCCCACGGTGTTGGGCGCTCCTCCAGCAGCATGTTGGCATCGTTAGTGAGGGCATAGCACGAACCTTCCCCGACGGCCGCTTAGCGTAGAGTGTGACCACCGAGCAACTGACAGCGGTTCGACACCATAAGACCCTTTTCACTTTCCTCCCCCATTTGCCGAAGCAATGGGTTTTCCCCCTGTCAAAACCCCTCCCGCACCCCCTTCCTACATCTGTGTGGTAATGGGTTTTTTCCGCAACTAGAGGACATTGACGCAACTCTGATTATGTACAATCAGAGGCCTCGGAATCCTCAGTCAGGGGCCACTATCCTCCACCGCAAAAGTCTACTAAAATTGGTTGTATGGAATCGTCCATCGACATGCGCGGATGTAGGTATCAGACATGCATTAGAGGAGTGAGGTAGAAATGTTCCACCACTGGAGAGGGAAACTATTGACAGTACACCTCAGAGAAGATTTGAGCCCCAACCTCCACTGCCATAACTATATGGGGTTACACGCACCCTTTTCTGGCTAAACGTGTAGTAGGGATGACTAAGAAAATGTTCCGAAGGGAGAAATACCGACAGTTTACACGGCGGGGAATCACTTTCAACCTCCCCCAGCCAGAATTAGATGAGGCTGACATTTAGACGGCGTGCCCACAGGTATTTTAACCTCGATATCCGCTTTCCCTTACCTCAGTAAATGGGTTTCCCCGGTGTCGTCATTGTAACCTTGGTGCGACAAGACAAGTCGAGACAGAAATAGAACACGACCTTGAATGATGTCACAATGGGTTTTTCTTTGATGACTCATACCGGGTGCCAGTTTGTTGGCTCGACAAGACAAGTTGAGGCATGAATAGATCGTGACCATGAAACCGTGAGCTAGTACATGAGGAAATTGACTCTTTTCATCTCGTACCACGTGACGTCACTCGAAGGAGGGGTGGATATATAGTGGGGCCTGCTTTGTCGATTATTAATAAGAGTTTGTAGAGCTGGTAAAAATTGTTGACGTCATGCAGACCGTAAAATTGTGTGATCTAATCGTCGATCAAAAGTGCTCTGTGGATAAATTAAAAGCGGTCAATATAATGTTTGGAGACGCCTAATAGCATATCTAGATGGCGAGTTTTGTGTATTTTTGCCATATCGTTTTGGTACTCTAACAGATGAAGACGTGTGCGAGCATAATAATGAAAAACTGGTATTTACTTGCACCGGAGTAAGACCCGGTTCACCTACCATTGTGAACTTTGAACGCATTTAAGAGACTGAGCAGAAGAGTCAAGCAGTTAACAACAAAAACATCGGGCAGCTGAGCAGTTAATGCATGTGCACCGTATCGCACAGTAAACCCTACAAACCCTTCAGTACGCTTAGCAATCAGATACGCTCACCAGGCTTATAACCGGCTATATTAATTTAAAGTTTGTGGGTCATACGATTTTTGGGCATGCCTATATGACCGTAGAAAATATTCACAGAGTGGCTGTGAGCAATATACATGTAATTTACAAAGTAGTGAACCAAGACAGAGAGGAGCGAGGCTACATCAAGTTCTGTGACTCTACCTCTCACAAGATAAGAGTGACTGAATTGTTGCCCAAGCCTCCACCACCCTTTCAAGTTCCAAACCACCTCCCACCGTCCTTCACGACGCCGCAGCCACCATCCCGACCCCCACGTCATAAGCGTAATCACTGCCAGAATCGCCCGCATGCCCACCACCAGAGTCGTCTGCCTACCAGATATCAGAGTCAGCAGAGTCCCGCGCATACCCACCACCATTGTAGGAGGAGATATAGTCCGAAGAATCCATAAATTTCGAAGATTTAACAATGCACAAAACTTATTCAAATGTTAAACTTAGGGTGAAATGCTCGATAGCTACATAATTGGTCTGGGCAGATTTGGTAACGTCTTCCTTCCAAAGTCTGCCGATCTTTTTGATTGTAAACGATTTAAACCAAAACCACTATGTATTATATATCTCAGAGGACATGGTGTGATGTTTAAAAGTGAAATAAAAAAACTAGGCGCACTCATGTTTCGTAGCACTCTGATTACGTCATTGGAGCTAGCTTGACCTTTTGAAAAACGTGAGAGGGGTAACGCAGTTTGTGAGTAGAGAGCGTTGCCGCTTGAGAGAGAGTGTTTTTATTTTCTCCCAGGGATATTTCTTTCTCTGCATCTCCAAATGCCACTATGCCATTTAAATACGGCATTTGTGAGGGGTCCTACGCAAAACTCTCCAATCTTATTCGACACAAACATCAATGTCCATCAAACACCTCCAAATCCTGCTCACCAGGATGCCTGTTGGGACGAGGAGGTATTGTGCAGTGCTTTATACCTGATCTAGAAATAGGAATACAACCAGGTCAAGTGATTGAATGAACTTGAGAAAAACAAATGTTGTAACGTTGTGCCCGTTGCCCGGTAAAAATTGTGGAGACATGTCAATATGCGTTCTAGCGCCTCTCAGCGTGTCCTGAACTATTTTGGAGGTGACTCCTACTTATTTTCTATATAGTAGAAGAGATTATATTCTCTTCTGATGTTTTTATTAGGTAAAAGTGTGATTATATTTTTTCTTGCTATCACAATTATATAATTCGTGTTGCACTCTAATCTTAATTACCTTTAGTGGTCACAAGACCTAAATAATATTGCTGCTTGTCAAAAAACTTTATATTGTTGTTTTGGCTACACACCATGTCAATTTTCAATTAAAAAATAGTAATAAAATGGTTTTTTTAAATCCACAGAATATGTCGGTTGGAGAATAAAAGACAGGAGGTAGATGACAATATACACGTGGCAACATTGCCAGAATGAAATATTAAATGCAGAATGGTAAATGTGAGTAGTTTATAATTTTAACTAATTGGGTTTAAGGTAAGGTGTCACACACGTTTTCATTTTTTCATTTATGAATTGTAATTGTTGTGACGTTATATTGTTACCCCAAAGAGAAAGTAAAGTATTAAACTATTTTAGAAATAATTGTTTTATCCATAATGCTTTAGACTGAGCTTCTAAGATAAATAAACTTGTATTTATAGGAGAGGAGAGGTGTAGACGTTGGGTGTAGACGTTAAAACACAAACATAACAGTTTTATAATATTTATTCACACAAATATATAATTCACACCATTAAAAGTATACTTGGAAATTTATATCTTTATAAAATAAAGAGATAGTTTTAGAATATGTATTTACGAGTATATATTACACCTTAATCGGAACAAACTAGGACACATGCTAATATACAAAAGTAATATATATATATAAATTATACAAACTCTGTGTGAGATAATGATACTAATAAATATATGTAAACATGGTTTTAAATATTATTCATGTAATTATTTCTAAAATATATTCATTTTTAGTTTACCTGCTTGAGGAGCTCTGTTTGGATACAAATAATAATGTAATTTATAATTCTAATTGTATTTTTTTGGTGAGACATACTATTTGTAACATGTAATAAAAATATAGGAAATGAATGTTATTTTACAGATACAAAGTTTGTTAGGGTTCTCGTTAATTAAAATAAAATATAGTGAAAAATATATTCTGGAGATAAAATAGAAATGTTATGTCCGAAAGGTGAAAAAAATCAATTACTATTCTATAATAATATTTCTGATTGAAATATGGGACCAATTAATAAGTACTATGTTTTATTCATAAAGACAAACACATAATTTTGTTGATAACAGTAATCAATCTGTAAATATAAACTTTAAGCCAAATTGTTCTAATATATTTAACAAAATTTAAATTTTCAAAAATATATTATTTGTAAATTACCCGAAATTAGTTGATATTTGTAAAAAGAAGTAGGTTATTCTTATATATCATGAAAAACTAATACCTGATTTTCATTATGAATCAATTTTCCCGGTTAAATTCTAAAAATATTTAAACTTTCTATATATTGTCGTAACCACGCTTAAATTAGTTTATTCTAGAGAAATAAATAAATTGTTTTATTGATGATGTAAAGGAGTTCCCTCGATACCAATTTTGAACCAAATCACTTAAGCCATTTTTTTTATTTATTCAAATTTAAAAAAACAATCATCAGTAAGAAACCCAAAACAGAATTTACCCCCAAAAAACAGGCATACAGCTTAGTTTGTCATTTTCATGTCAAACACTCCATAAATACTGTATATAGGTCTATACATTTTAAGCAAAATCATTATAGTCATTTTCAAAAAATTGGAATTTTTAAAATTGAATATACCTCTACAAAAATTGATCTTTATCGAATTTTTACCCCAAAAACCAAGTAAACAGTGTTATTAGTCATTTTAAACACTACCAAGATACCCATTTAGAATCAATTCGTTAGAATCATCATTTAACTACCCATAAAAAGGGTTTGACCAGGTAAAACATTCTTAAGATACTTTTTTTAAGTTTAAAAAAATCAGTCATAGGCAAACTATTCATTGAAGAAATTTTATCCCAAAAACAAGTTTGCACTGTTATTTGTCCCAAGATATACATTTGGAAACCAATCGTTGAATTTATTTGTAAAATGTTACAAGTTTTTGAAAAACCAGTCATTATTAAATTAGAAATAAATGGTTTTTGACCCCCAAAACAAGTAAATAGTGTTAATATGTGTTATGTCAAACACTACCAAGATAGCCAGTTGGGACCAAATAGTTAAAGCCATTTGTAAAATAACGAGTTTAAAAATTAGTCATCAGCTAGATAACTATACGAGTTTTTTCCCCAAAAACAAATATAGTATTAATTGTCACATGAAACAGTCTCAATATCCTAAGAAACTCATTTGAATCTAAATCGTTAGAGATATGGGTAATATATCAAGTTTTTTTAAATATTATTCATCAGTAAACTATCCATAATTTGTGTTTTACCCCAAACAATTTATACCGTGTTATTTGTCATATCACAAAATTTCCGGATATACATTTTGAACAAAATCTTCTGCAAATTTAGAGTTAATATATTAAACCGCCTTGTTTCACTTTATTATTGTATCTTATTGATATCATGGATTAAGAAATTACGTTCATGTATATAAAAATTTAAAACATTTAAATCATAAATAGTTTTGACAAAAACCTATGCTACCAACTTAAAAAGTCTTCATCACACAACTAAGATATATTTAAAATTAATATATTTGTAATAAATAGAAAAGGGAGGATTAAAATAATCTCATAGTGCACTGTTTACTTATTATACATCAAAGAAGGAATAACGGGGCACAAGCTTTCTCATCACAGCGTCATATCGATATCATCACTTGGAGTGTTTATAGTTAATATTGGTGAAGAGGTTGCTACGTTTATTGTAAGAATACTATTGTTGTTTGTTGAGTATCTTGAAATTGTGGTTCAAATAGGGCGCATTGCGCGCCTCATGTCAATATGGCCGATCCGAACCCACAAAGGCTGCGCGTGTAAAATAGTTTTCAGCAACACTAAGGTACCTGGAGATGGCAGGTGGAGGCAGTGCGTCCTGAGGTGTCCTGCATGCCCCACAGGGAGCCATCTGGAAACATCGGGTCCTGAAACGTTGACGGTAGCACGTCCTGAGATGTCCTGCAGGTCCCACAAGGAGCCATCTGGAAACATCGGGTCCTGAAACGTTGACGGTAGCACGCCCTGAGATGTCCTGCAGGTCCCGGATGGAATCCGTGACTTAGTCTCCTTGGGACTGTATGTCTCCGGAGGAGATCCGCACGCCAGGGTCACGGTGTTCGGCGGCAGCAGGTCGTTTGAAGACCTTCGATTTAACAGACCTTTTAGATAGGGGACCATCCATCGCCTCTACCAAGTTGTCAGCCAATCTCGTACTTTCTCTGTTCTGGGCTATTTCTGCTGCCTGCTGAACAGCTGTGAGGCCATCAGCGCTCCACCAAATCTCATCTTCACAATAAAGCTAGGTTTTACTAAAGTGTTTATCAAAGTTAAAGTGTTATTAAATTGTTGAAGGTGCTCTAAATGAGCATAACACACCATGTACCTAGGTAAGAGTAAAACCTAGATTCCCTCAAGGATTGTTAACACGGAAATATATTGTGCTCTACTTCGTTATAACTCGCTATGAACAGTGTTAATAAACTCTAGTACCATAGCGTAAGTAACGGCCTAAATTATTTCATTTGTGATATTTGGTGTAGTGTTTCTACAGCAATGTAGAGACATATTATTTCGTTTCACAAATTTTACGAGTATTTAGTAAATGTTTATTTTAATATAAAATTGAGAGACAGGTTTTTGCAGTGCACTATACCATTTATTTATATAAGTAATTGTAGATATATAATAATATAAATAACTTATTAGCCTATTAATTCATGAACTATTGAGAAAGGTTCTTCTTGTCGATGAAAAACAAATAGCTATTTTAATCATATTATAAATACAAACATTAAGAAAGTTCGGCTTTTAGTCAGACACAATTGTAATGGTTTTCTTGCTCCGAACCCAAGACACATGCTAGAGAAAAATAAGTTTCATTAATGAATATATTTTTAGAGTGTAGACAAGAAATTATCCATTTTTTTCAAACAGAAGGGGAATGCCAGGTCTCCACCGTGGTTCGGATTCCACGTTAAACTGTAGGTCCTTCATTTCATCTCACAATCACCCTACCATTACACATTAGCGTAAGTGCGTATAACCCGAATGGGTAGTAAGACGCGGTGCTAATAATAATAATAATAATAATAATAATAATGATAATAATTCAAACAGAAAGATCGGATTTTAGCCACACATAGTAGTAATTGTTTTCTTGCTTCAAACCCGAGAACCAAGACCCATGCTAGAAAAAATGATAGTCGCTATGAATATTAGCCAAGATATTAAATAATATTTGTCAAACAGGGAATAGAACTGGGACTCCCTCTCACAGGCAGATCATTATATTAATATTACAACACCTAGACCCTCTAAACATCAGCACTGTTTATTCTCTCTGATAGTTTTGTTTCAAAAACATATCAACAAGCCTTTAGGTAGAAGGCTTATTTGTCAATCGTGACACCAAGCCACAGGTAGTGTAGCCAACGGGACAGCTTGTGTGTATGTGTGTAGATTTTCTCTAATTTCTGCATTCATTAGCCGTGTAAACCATGCATACAAATACTAATGTAACCTGGTTACAACATGAAGGGAAAAGGATTGTTTTGGCTCACCGATTCTGTCCCCATTTGGCTGGTCTGCACCGAGGCTCCATACTACGTACACATAACGGCTCGACTTGTTTCCAACTGAGCGGAGGGTAGTGATGGGTAAAATCGAGTAAAAATAATCGAGTTACTCGATTGTGTTGTGTAATCGGTTGTACTCGATTCTTCCGGGATTACTCGAGTAACTTTACTCGGTCCTTGTTATTCTTTTATTTACTCTTTTCTTACCAGCTGAGTGAGAATCGACCTTATAGACTGGACTGTTTACCATGCTATTTCCATTTAAAAGGCATATTCCCTTAGAGCTCATTTTTCACCAACAGTTTCTGCCGCTACGCAAAAATGACCCTTAATGGTTTAAATGTTGCCCATGCATTTTCAATACAAAATACTCGCAGATGTAAAGTACACAATCGAAAAGCATGCTAACTAAGGTTATAACATTTCCGATTCTTTTTAAAAGTACTCGATGAAAGTTACTCGATTCTTTTTACTCGCACCTCAGCAGTTTTATTTCCACAATCGGAACCAATTATTGTCTTTCTTAATTTATTGATTACTAGATAGCTGTTGCCCGCGGCTTTGCTCGCGTGGAAGTTGATTATATACAAATACGAAAATATACATATATATTTACAGATTAATTTAAATATTTACGTTACGTTGATGACCATAACTTCACCTCAGATCAAAAATAATGCAAGTCCGATACAAACTTTCACCCCCTTTTTCATCCCTTATTAAATAAAATTTCCAAAATTCCTGAAACACGTATTTATTTGTTTTACGTCAATAACCGAAATACAAAATTTTGTTTATGTAACTTTCAAAATGACGGACTTTCATACATATTATCATCCCTTATGTTGAGCCCTTTGGGGTGGAATTTTCTAAATTCCTTTATAAAACTGAATATTTGATCGAAGATAACATATTTAAAAAAAATCACGTCCTACCGTCTGTTTAGGTTATACGCATATTGGAATTACTCTACTGGAGTGGGGATGAGGAGGGAAGCATTTTAGAGGTGATCTAACCGCATTTGCGTAGAAGAAGAGTGGGAAACCATTT
>JBCFYV010002255.1:46410811-46444561 GCA_039000515.1 Timema cristinae
TTAAATAATATTTTAAATATGAAAATAGTACCGTACGGTAGGTAAACAATTGCTCACGTGCTGGAGACATTGTTGTTAAGAGTGGTGGGGAAACAGACTCAAGTTAGTTTTCTAATTGGGACCGTACACGGCCTGACTCCGGTCGGCAGATCATGTCAAGTCCAGTCAAGTCTGGTTGCAATGGCGCCTAAACAATAAATAAACATTGTGTGGAAAATCACACTGGACTCCATGTCAAGTAAAGTCCAGTCCGGTGGCTGTGGCGCCGCACCTTAATCGTATGTTTCCTTTGTGTAATTTATTTTAATTGCCTTACCATTTAAATAATATTACCAATGTATAGTAATTGTTGCCGGTGACTTGGTGGTCTAGGGGTAAGGTGTCGGGCTTCTGTGCTGAGGGTCCGGGGTTCAATCCTCGGTCCCGGCACAGATTTATCTGATTACCAAACCCTTCCTTCCCCTCTGACAAGACGTGTATTAATCACAACTTGTGAATGTGTGGAATGCCAGGCCTCCACCGTGGTTCGGATTCCACGTTAAACTGCAGGTCCTCCATTTCATCTCACAATCACCCTACCATTATACATTAGCGTAAGTGTGAATATCCCGACGTGGTGCTAATAATAATATAGTAATTGTTGCTTTTAGTCGTGTGTCGATGGTAATATTTAAGCAATGACCATTTTTTAAATATTTTTGTTATTATTATTTATCCAATAAAATGTTGTTTTAAAATAAATCACCATTTAACTATTAATTCATGTTTTTAATGTAATAATGTATAGGTATAAATAACATTGATTTATTATTCAATTAATTTTGTAATTTAATGTGTATTCTCAGTTGTGGCATGGTATAGTTTCTACTTTCTAGGAGACTTGTGTTTATCACTTTATTATTATTATTATTATTATTAAAATATTATTATTATTACTATTGTTCCTATTGTATTGTGTACAGCTACTTGTGTGATACATTCCAATTTAAATGCATTAATAGGGTAGGGAATAGTAAAGTAAATTTTAGAAAAATTTAACCACATTTGTGTGAAGATAGAGTGTAAAACCTTATAAAACACTCATTGTGGGGATACACCCAGCCGGTATTTGAAGCCCAACCTCCCCATCATGTCAAAACAGACTATACCCCAATTCTATTACGAATGGCCATATTATGTGAGAGCCTGAAAACTTCCAATTTGTGTATGCTATGGCCAGGATGAATGTCAATGAAAGTCCAAGCCAGTTGACAAATGCATTGCCTTCTATTTGGGACAATCTTAGGTTATTGCCCCTAACAGCCCTCGTCAAGGTTGTGTACAAGTTTTGGACTGTGACTCCTTTCCAAAAGAAGGTGATTGCTACCTGAGATAAAGGTTGAGAGGATTAGAGCTTTGTTTGCCAACTCAGGCCCGCTCTTTGGAAGGGTGAGGGGTTGAGGTGGGCTCTAAGTGTCGATAGCTCTGGCAACACTGTAGATTTGACTGAGCCACCGAGACAAAGTAAAGCTCAATTGCTTTCTTCTGCTACCGTTAATTGGGGGCTGGCGCTGACGCGACTCTTCACTTCCAACGAACATTGACCGGGCCCTTAACTTTATGTTCTGTGTCTATCAAACATGGTTTCTCTAGTTGGAATGTCTGAAGTTATTTTCTATGTCCATCAGACATGGTTTCTTAGTTAAGTTAAGATAATGTTTGTGAAGTGTTATTTTATATGTCCATCATACATGGTTTCTTTAGTTGGAATGTCTGAAGTTATTTTATATGTCCATCATACATGGTTTCTTTAGTTGGAATGTCTGAAGTTATTTTATATGTCCATCAGACATGGTTTCTTTAGTTGGAATGGCTAACATTATTTTATATGTCCATCAGACATGGTTTCTTTAGTTAAAATGTCTAATTTTATGTTCTTTGTCCATTATACATGGTTTCTTTAGTTGAAATGTCTGAAGTTGTAATCCAGGCTCTAAAAATAGAGGGATTCAATACAATAAAATAAATTAACATTACAACCTTTAGACTAATAGGAGTGCGCAGTGTAACTAACATTATGTTTTAAGGTCGAAGATTAGCAGGGTATACAACCCATCTCCAACGCAGCCACTCACTCCTAGATGCGTGAAAAAACACTGTCCAACTTCAAAGATCAAATTATATTTCATATGAAGAAATGGGAGACTAAGTTAAAAGGACTTGGAAATTACACATATCTAAAACCTAGGGATAAATGGCGTAACTAGAATAGTAAACAGTCTTAAAGAAAACTTAGATTTTAATTCAGCCAAAATCTTATTCGAGAACAATGCCCTTCTTTTAACGAATCTTAGAAAGTTTCGTATAGATACAATATCAGCAAATGCTAAAGTGCAACAATAACCTTTATGTTCTTCACAAAAAATATTTATGAACATACTTTAATTAAATTTAAATGCATGGCCTTATTAAAATGGCGTATGACAACATCTAACATATTTCAGTGCTAGTTGTAAAAAAGTAATACAAAATCTTAGCCAACAACTTTAAAGTTCCGTGGTTACACACCAAACGACTAGTCTAATCGTCTAGCCTAAAGATTATTGACCAACTCTGTCAACATTTGATTGACATTGAAACATAACTCATAAGTTAGATAAATAACGTTAACTAGATATGAGTAGCTATCAACGTAATGCATAATTATATTAACCATTTAAAAGATTATGCCCTAATGTTAGAACTACCTTTCCCTATAATTATTACTCCATTTTGCATTGCAACACACTTTCAAAATTAACTAAATATATTTATTTTGAAACGCATAAGTTAACTAACAATTAGAAAAATTCAGACCTAACTTTTAGAAAAAACTTCCCCACATTACTTTCTTTTAACAAAAGTCATATTTCACTACAATCCTTTTGTAAAATAAGAAAAGTTACTCTATATTCCGTAAAAGAACGAAGATTCATATAAGATATCAACAACCATATTTAAACGTAAAAATGACCAAAATGGAATTTAGAAAAATTACAATATTTATTCATTTACGCCAAACATAATTTCTCCTTACATAGTATAAGAATGTCCTCGAAGCCTACGCTTCGTTCTAGTGTCCGAGCCAAATCCAAGAGTGGTCTCTTTCTTGACGGACGGTCTTTTATATGGTGCACAACTTATCGAACACTCGAGACGGGATTACACAAGGGTGGGGATCACTGAGTTCAAACACACGGGGAGAGGGGATGTGCGCGGTACTAGAAGCGTCGACAGTCTTCTGGAAGTTTCTATCTTCTTCTACACGTCCATGTTGTTATTGAGACGGGTGGCGGTGTCTAGTGGCACGATGCGGCACTAGCCTCGGAGCTCTCAGATGTTTGGGTATGGTTAGTGCGTGCTGACGTGTGTTCTTCCCGCTGCCTAGTCTGGTCGGTGAAATTGGGTAAGTGATGTTTTGATTGACTAGCCCAATTTTGGTTAACTTGTAGCAATAATTGCTACAAAGTTATTTTCTATGTTCATCAGACATGGTTTCTTTAGTTGGAATGGCTAACATTATTTTATATGTCCACCAGACATGTTTTTTTAGTTTAGAATGTCTAACTTTATTTTCTATGTCCACCAGACATAGTTTCTTTATTTAGAATGTTTGAAGTTATTTTATATGTCCATCAGACATGGTTTCTTTAGTTAGAATGTCTAACTTTATGTTCTGTGTCCATTATACATGGTTTCTTTAGTTGAAATGTCTGAAGTTATTTCTATGTCATCAGACATAGTTTCTTGGGTCAAATAGTCAGACGGTTATTTCCCTATGCCCATAAGTCATAGTTTAAATATGAGGGCTCTATGTTCTATATATGTATAAGACCAGGTGATTGTGTATACTGAGTCCATGAATTTTCTTTTCTTTTCTATGTCCTTAAGACAACGTTATATTTTCATGTCACCCTAAACGGTATGATCATGTTTAGAATCTCTTTATGGCTACAATCAGATCATCGAACACTTTCGTCTAGGACCTAGTTAGGTCAGCGAATATTTTCAGTCTTTATTGCATCCTTTTTGTGTAGATATTTGCAGAGCGCAACCTGTGGGAGCACTACTATATTTAAGTAGTGGCCCGCAAGGATAATGCTTTCTTTCGGCCCCTTCAGGCGTCATATTTATCTAAGTATTCAAAGATAGTTTGTACTATATTCGGTAGTCCTTGTTATGGGTAAATAATTTATTTACTATTGATTGCTCTGGAAGTACTCATTAGGAAATGTACAGCCATAGTAAAAATATGTGTAGATGCATGATTGTTGGCCATCTATTGTTTGTTAAATGGAAGCTCCTTTTATAGGATATTATTCATTGTTTATTTTGGTAGCTCTTCATGAGCATTAATATTAGCTTGCTAGCTTAAACAGTATTCTTGTTAGTAACTCTAAAATTATAGGGTTTGATGCCATGTTTCTATTTTCTATTGGTTCACTATTTTTCATGATTAGACCTTTATGGTATAGTCCGGTATCAGTTTGACTAGATTATCTTTCAATATATTCTCTGAAACTTAACTCCCCTTTTTTATATTGTTGTGCTGCAACAGACACGTTTTCGTTCGAGTAAGAGCGAATATCTCTATTTCTAGAGTCATTAAACTATATGTTCTATCAAACCTCTGTTTGTTCCTTATGGACAAAGTAATTATACCAATTCTTACAACCCAATGTTTTCTACCTCCATAACAGGATACAGTTATAATTAATTAATTCAATTAAAATCTTGTCACTTATATGTAATTCTATTTCTTTTATTTACTTTTTAATATACGTATTTGTTAAACATATATATTTTTGTGAGATGCATTTTCCTTCCCTATCCTTCGTCATGTATAACTTATGTATGATATGTAAAAGCAATCGTTTCTTTGTCTACTAGTTAGTAAACATTTTTGTAGACGATTCACATTTCTCTGGGCTTGTAAGAATTAAGTGTAATAGTACTTTTTGGCTCGGTGAGGAAAGAAACGGTAAAATACTTCACTCCTCATTTCCCCAGTACCCCTCTTCATTACTGCTTAGGATTACAGCTGATGGTGGAACTGAAGAAAAAAGTGCCAGTAAAAATGTTAAACGTTAGGTCAATAAGAATATTTTCAAGCGTAGTTAAAGTGCCGAAAGACAGTGGCTAGTCAAATAAAGATTGAGACTAAATATCTTTAAAATATTTGTATTCAAAGTATAAATTATTTACAAACTCTACTGTTTAACACGTATATTTTATAATCCATCACTATCGATCCTAATATGTGTCATCAAGGTAGAGGTTCCCGAGAATTTAACAAATATTTTAGGGCGCCTCAAAACAAAAATATTGGGAATCATGTTTCTAGGGAATATGAGGACCCAAATTGGTTCCCTGATATGATAACCTGTTCGTTTATCTTAAGTTGGATGCTGTGTTTCATCTCAGGGTTCATTCATGCATTAAATTTTGCACAGGCTTAGACCTACCTAAGATACGACTTTTTAGATGTGTATACCAAAAAAATTCTTCCGTGGACATGAGCTATGAGTTCATCAAGATGGCCGATGCTTCAAAATGTTTTTTTCGGTATATATCGTAAACCACTGGCTCATTTTCGATTTCTTTATTTTAAATGAAAGTATTTTAAATTAGCTTTAAGATTAGTATAACAAATTTCTGTTTACTTGATAATTACTTAACTATTTAAAATAATGAGTGATAACATTTTTTTATTATTTCTGTCATTAGTTGAATCAAAATATGTTTAAAGTAAAGGTTCTTTGTTGCTTAGTTTACTAAAATAAAGGTATACTGTACCTTTTTTCGTATAACAAGCCGTAATCCTGGATAAAACACAAGTAGAGGGTAGACTGGTTTGTTGCCCTTACCATTTCGTTGCGTTCTCGCTGGAATCTATTAAAATCGTGTATTTAAGAACATCACTTTTTTCCAACATAATCTACCATATTTATGCAGCTCTGAACGTACACTCATATTCCCATCCCAGCCCCAATCTCTTTTATAACCTCAACGAGGTAAGTGTGTATGGTTAAAATAACTGTATTTAATTATATAGATGTCAAGTCATATATTTTCATTAAATTTTAGTGTACTTAACCGTAAATTCGCTTACTATGAAGTTTTATATATTTGTTACTCTAAGTGAAGATATATTTTGTTTAGTCACTTATATTACTATAATGTTTTTAGTAAGGAAAACTTGCAATGTACAATATCGGAAAGAAAAATTATTAACTAAAGACATACATAAATTAAGCAAGTTTGTTTAATTTTATTGTAACAAATTGCAAAAACTCTTTGTCTTAAACACAAATAAGATGCAAAACAAGGTTTATTAATAATGGTAAAATAGTATTGAAATAATAAACAAATTTTTCACAAATCAAATTAACAAATTGGACTTTGGCTCTAGAGCAGGATTTCCCATTTTTTTTTTTTTTTTTGGAGGTCCGTTTTAAAAACTTGTCATATTTCCGTGGTCAAGCAAAACTTTAAAAGTGACTCAAGCTCAAGCCCTATGGAACTCTACTAGTTAAAAAACGAGATTTTCTTTCCCTTTAATTATTTTAATTATTTATTTTTGCTGGCCGTCCATATCTACTTCCCGCCCACCACTGAAATAACATCATTTATTGCTTCCTCGTCAAGGTCCTTAAAAATATATTTGCGCTTCTGATGTGGATCGAGGCCCACCATTTGGTGACCACTGCTATATACTAACCATACTTTGAGGGAACAATCACTAATATAATAGCCATTCTTGCACATTCCCTAGCATATTTTTCAAAGTCTAGTGCAGGACAGATCATGTTTGCAACAGTTTTAGTGACTTTCAGAGTACCCTTTTTACTTTGACAGCAAACAAACTACCGTAGACGCAGAGAAACTTCGGGCTGAGTTGTCCAGACGGGGTTGTAGTTATTATTTATGTCTTCCCATCACCTAAGTGAGGTGTTCGGCAGTTCACAAAATGTCCTCAATTGTGGCCGGCCTGGTAAGAGCTTCGGAGGACATACAACTTCAAAGCATCAGCAGTGGATGGGATGCTTTCATATTTATATTATGCGTTATGAAGAGATTCAAACGTGCATCATGTATAGAAACGCAGACACTTGTTGCGCTGTAGCACGTAACTAGGTACCTTCAGAGGGGATTGAATATTAAATCAGGCAGATTGTCCTGAGGTTATGATAGGAACTAAAAAGCCTCCGTCACTTCAGGGAATTCCTTACATTTGTTCCAAATAGATTTTTCTCTCAGCCTGCAAAAAATAATGTGCTATCACACACAGGGAAGGCGTGCAATCCACGCAAAGTTACGGATTTCCTTTCACCAAGGTCGCAATATCATGAACTATAATAGTCTTAAAATTAATTTTGCAAACAAAGTTTACTTGCAGGTTTGGGGGTGTATAAACTACATTTCAAATGAATATATCTACCGCTTTTTTCTTGACCATTTTACGTCGGGCAATGACATAAGACTGACGTTGCTTCTTCTTACGACGCCCTTTATAGCCTTATCTGTTTATCAGTGTGTCGATCTTCTGCTATGCCTTACGTTTCAAGTTTGTTCCAGCCTCACCGACACGTTGCCATAGAGCCTCTTTGAAAGGACGCCGTTGGTGGTCAACGTCGGAGAGCATGTCGATACCCGTATGAAGCGCCTGTTTTCCCATGGCTTTAGCGCAGCTTCTCAGCAACGGTGCGACGCTCTTGAAAAGGCCACTGAAAAAACTTCTTATTCCATTCCCACGCTGATAGGGAACACCGTGGTAGATCGAAGATATTCCTGTTCCAGCCTGGTTGACGTAGTATCTTTGGTAGGAACAGTTCATGTTGAGCAGCGTCGAAAATGAAGTATCACACACACTTTACCAAACTAAAATGGTAAAGGTTCACCAGTGTCTGTTCTTTTATTGGTTTCAAGGGTTTCAATTTCCCTTCTAAGCACTGGCATGTAGTTTATGTTGTTGATACCAACAATGCGTAACAATGGTGCCACAATGTCACCCACGGGCTGAGGATCGAAACGTAGCTGTAGACCTAGTTGACTAGATAGTCAGTAGATGTATATTAGGTAAAGAAAAAACAACGTTCACTTTTTTGTTAGGGTTTGTCTACTTGAATACATCTCCGAAATCCCCATTAAACGCCTCTACATATTTAGGGCTTTGACAAATTCATTTATAGTGCTGTAATTTACAGGTGGGATGTGATCCTTGAATATTTATTCCACGGCACTAGCGTCCACCCAGTTACACCTTACAATATTTAGACCCTCGGGTACGTTAGTGAAATAACATGTATATTGGAATTCGGTGAGAGCGACTTCCCACTGGCCTTCGAGTGTAAGACGGTAAGGAAGTGTCGGGGCGAAATTCGTGAGGGAATTGTTCGGGAAATGCCCCGTACAGCTGTCGCTCGGCAAAGTGAGGTAAAACTGGTCCTTCATGGCAGGGCGCTGACGTAACTGGCAGGAATCCCAGAATTAAACTTGGCGGGGTAACCTTTCCACTGAACGTACACTTTCTTTCTGGCACCTTTACCCTTGACACGTAGTATTTTATCAACTTTAAAAGTTTTGGGGAGACGTGCGCGTTTTAATTCAGGTTCGTAAAACGTCCCCTCCACCTCTTCACCATCAAGATCGGTGATTCTGTAGACGACAGGCTGTGGCAATACGACACTGCTGACTTTGAAAATCTCTTCGCTCCAATTGCTTTCGTAACACTTTTCAAACATCATTTTGGATTTTCTAATATGCACCGTGTCACCGTCTTTTATTTTCGGCTTACTATTAGAGTTTGGGCGCCTTTTGCCGTACAGATTATCTCTGACTTGAAGTACATTGGTTTCTGAAATGTCTGCAGGCTGCATCTTGATACTGTAATGTTTTGCACCATTTTAGCCCTCTACGAAATCTATGGAAGATGTCCACATAGTGATATGTGCTATTTTTGATAAAGAAGCACCACATGCGTTGTTTCAGAGTTATATTAAATCGTTTCACGATGCTTGCCTTCACGTCCATAGAATGCGTGGTGTAATAATACACGCCTTCTTTAATGAGACATTTTCGGACTAGACGTTGCGTGAACTCTGTCCTCTTGTCCGTCTGTAAATTTAGAGGTTTATGGCCAATTTGATTGAAAATGTCCTGAAAGGCGTTCTTCAATACACTCCCTGTCTTAGAGGGAAGATTCCTTGCCCAGACCATCTTGCTAAACACGTCGATGACGGTGATAAGGTACACAGCACCGTCTTTGTATTTTCCAAGACTTTGCATATCGTTGAGATCGGCTTGACAGAGATCGTCAATGTTTGACATCACGTACTTTTTGTGTGAAAACGTTTTTTTATCGCAGGTAGTGTATAAGCGATCTGCGCACGAAGCCATTCTCGTAATTTGGTCGGATATTACTTGGGTATCTTTATAAGTGACGCCACCCCTGCAAATCCTGCA
Organism: Timema cristinae; assembly: GCA_039000515.1. Lineage (NCBI taxonomy): Eukaryota > Metazoa > Arthropoda > Insecta > Phasmatodea > Timematidae > Timema > Timema cristinae. Next base: position 46,420,295 of record JBCFYV010002255.1, read on the forward strand.
GGATGAGAAGGGTCGTAGTAGATATTGTTACAGTGGGGGTGTAGACTAATACAAGGTAACATGATCAAAAATAGATTGAACAATTTAGATAACAAATATATTTATTATAACAACAGGATTGAGTATAATTACAACATGAATATAAGAACACTAGATTTAAGTTTGTTTAAGTCAAATAGAAAAAGGTGATTGTCTTAAAGTGATAACAAAAGCTGGGCTGGTGCCAGGCTACAGTCTGGTGTTTATAGAAGAGAAAGCGGTAAGATAATCATCAATGAAAATTAACTAAAAATCGTATACATCTAGGATTTAGGACACATTTATAATTTAATCAATCTTGGTTGATTGGAACTGTTGCGTAATAACTTAAGAGACATTGGATCTTGAAAAGCAATAGAAAGGTATGTTTAATACATTGTTCGATGGCTAACAAACAGACGTTAACAAAATAGTACTATGGCTGGTCTCTTTCCCTATTGGTACTGCCGGAGCATTCAATATTACAAACATATAATGACGCATTCTCTCAGGGGTGTAGCACTAATTTGAATTACGCCTAATAGCCATACAGAGACTATAGCGTCCAAAGTGGGCAAAGATAAAATCGGTATTATCTGCGCTGACCCCACTATGAATCAAGCGGAGTTCCGTGGTTTACTCACCCAAGCTAATACCACACGTGAAGCGTGACTACCTGCACAACTCGAAGATAGAACTAAAAACCCAACAGGGATTTAACAAGGACGGACAGCCTGGTTGAAAGCCATACTAAATATTAACAAATGCACATGACGTCCACGGCGTCATGAGAAACATTGACCAGTCTTATGAAACTTGTGTGGACCAGCAGGATTTAGAATTAACTCCTTCCTACATCTAGAGCGGAAGGCTCATATTTAGAAACTGTACAAGAGAACAATAATCGCTAGGACTAATATATCTAGTCTGAAGGACTTGCTACATATACGAGTCATTTTGACTCTGATCCCTTAGTCACAGGGTCACTATATACAACAAATTAAATAAAAATCGTAATTTAGAATTCTGATAGACTTAAGATGATTTAATAATCAATTTGACTGAGTATTAAATTTACTAAAAATAAAAGTAGCTTTCGACTATAAAGATCACAAACATAAAAGTTATCAAGCACAATGTCTTTACCGACATTGTCTATTTTTACAAAGACTAGACTCTGAAGTCAAATAGACTTTAAAACGACGGCAGGATACTTATGAAACTGCAGAACATCCTCCTGTACGGCACGGCTGTGGATCCCACGCCCAATACTGCATGGTTCCGTCGTTGATCGAGTTATCAAGGGTCCCTTCTTCGGAGCTACGTCGTGATATATTGGCATACCGTGAAACTGAAAAACAGTCTTTTATACCCTTAAATCTGACTTGAACGGAACAAAACAAAATAGGTGATAAACTCAGAATCATATATAGAGAGAGATAGAGATGAAAGCAAGGTGAAAGTGAAACAAGGGAGGGTGAACAGCTTGCGGGGTGAAGGGAAGGTAAGGTTCGTTGAAACGCCGCTTGGCAACTCCGAGCGTAGCGGGTCGCTGGGTAGAGTTCATTATAGACTTATTTGCATATCAGGAATATAAGTAAAAGCTTGTGTTTGAATGTTTTCTCCAAACAGGATGGCGAGGCAATACAAGAACATCTTAATACCGGGAGTAGATATTGAAGCGTACTATAACTAAATATGTCAGTTTAATTTTCTTCTTTGGAATCTGCTACAGTATTGATCAAAATTTAACGTCTCTTAAAAACCACGTGTTTCACCTTCGAGAATGTCATGATTATATATCTTACTTCATCCAGTCACGGAAAATAAATCTTGAGGCAGATGACTATTAAATAAGCTGATATTAATTCTTTCTTTCGTTTCTGTTGTCATAAAAAATTAATTTATTAATATTTAATTGTCGATGTCTAATCATTCTGATTGACATGCTACAATGTCAGCTAAAGAGTCTAATAATCTCGGAAAGGCAGCAACCGGTTTTCTTCCACCCTTTTCAATTTATTATTCTTAGGTCGTTGTGACGGTGTAAGTGATTGGGCTACGGCCGTTAGATATCGAATGGGCGTGAAGCGTTTCAGGTTTGCAATAAATTCTTTCGGGACGTTTATTTTTTGGAGTGCCGTGAGAAACTCTCGCAACCCTAATAGAACACTGTGTATTCTTGCTCTGACCAGATCGTTGACAAAATCCACGATATTGAATTCATGGCTTATCATTAATAGTCACTTCTCCTTTTGCGTTCCAAGAGATACCACGTCGGGAAATAATATGTTCTAGTAAAAGTTAAGCTTTTTTACGTGCATGTACGTATACAGTATTGAGTACATTAGGGTCGGGAAGTACAGACAATTCAGGTGTGGACGTGGTGTTACTATTTTAAGGTGGTGGACGGTGCTGACTAAAGTGCAGATAGTGCTGTAACACATATTGCTATAAAGTCCATTTAGACTTGTCAAGTTTTAAAGCGAGGATTTTTTCCATTTTCTTGTCTAGCTCAGAGACCAATATATTTGTGGCTCATGCCACTTGTTGGTGGTGTTGCTCGTAACGGTGTAATGTTTGGTGGGTCACCAATATCAGTTTTTTCATTGTCCCATTATCTACTTGTTGAATAATAATCCGACGAAACCACTGATTAATAGGGCTAAGAGTAAGGGCAGGAACGCTCCTCCTTTCTTAACAAGAAGTCCACTCTTCTTTTTCCAGCGCTCTCCTCGTTTGACCAGTTTGCGCAACATTTGCTTGTTAGAAAACAACTTTGTATTCCGCGCATTTTTCAATGGCATCCGTACTTTTAACGTGTTATAGGCATACGTGCAAATAGAGTCAATCAATTTTTTGTCTGCCATTTTCAACATAGCAACAAGTTTCTGGGGGTTCATGCGATGCATTGCATGAATCAGAGGGGCTTCTTTCAGCACTTTGGGACTCATGGTTATGAAATGATATGTAAAGTGTCAGTGTTTTTATAGCCTTTGCGTGGTAGGCACACGCAGCACCCGAGATTTGTGTGAGATCTATATCTAAACATTTTGGGTATACCTTGCTTGAAATGCAACACTATATACCCGTGGAGAGTACTTGTAGCGTCAGCCTAAGTCTCTTTAAAACACGTGGGTTTTCAGGACAGACTTGACGTGAAAAGCGTTGAATCTGAGCTTTATCCCTGGAATATTTAAAAAGCACGATATAATGTGCGTTTAAGGAAATGTCTCTTTGGCACTTGCCCTGGTGGAATATATTTTATGTAAGGTACATGACGCTAATATTTTGTTGATTACATCCTTTGGTGAAAAGATCGATGACAAATTCGTTGGCTTCACGTATCAGGTCATCCAAGATAATCAGCTGTAGAGCATCATTACAGGCGTCATCCATTTCCAGCGTGGACTTGGCCCGTCTTGTTAGAATCCCGGTTGCTATAAAGAATAATACGAGGTGAGTCTATCAAATTTAACGGCACACATTGTGTCCAAGTGACGGATGAAATCGACTACAAAATGTGACTTTCCACAGACAGAAGGGTTGAAAATGGTTAAAAATGGATATTTCAACTTGTCCACGATGTTTGAGACTGAGCTTATAAGCTGAATAAACTTGTATTTATAGGGAAGGAGGGAGGGGTTGTAGTCGTTAAAACACAAAAATAACAGTTTATAATATTTATTCAAACAAATAAATGTTTTACAAACATAGCTCGCACTATGAAAAGTTTACTTGGAATATTTATTTACACAAATAAAAGTTTTAGAATCCAGCTCACATCATGAAAAGTATACTTGGAATATTTATTTATATAAAAGATATTTATAGAATATAGCTTACACCTTGAAGTATATTATATATGTTTAAGAATAATAATCAATTTCTTGAGTTCTTAGCGGTAATTGTGGCCTCGGTACTAAATATCTAAGCTAATTTACAAATATCAAGTCAAAGAGTGTTTAATAAATATACACACAAATTTATGGTTTAAATTTAAAATATGTATAATAAAATAAACAAATGTGACTAGATTTTAAATAAATAAATATATATATATCTAATTATAAATGACTAGAAATAATCTGCTACTTGAAGAATTGTACTAGTGGATACAAAAATATAAAAGTATACTGGGTCCAAAAACAAAGCAACAAAATAATATGCATGCTTTCATGCAGAAAAAATATCAAAAATCTCGAATCTTTAAAAAATTGTTTGTCAGTGGAACTGTCCAGAATGAAAAAAATAAAAAATCATTTCTCAGCCCATCTAAATGATCACTCTTTAATCGTGGCGAGAGCGTTTACAAGGGCTCTGATAAACAAACAGCAATGTATAAAAATCATCAGTTATCCGTCGTTTGATGTACACGTGCCGGAAGACTTAGTTCTGTGAAGGATACATACAGTCGCAAGAAATTTTCTTACAATTCTGTGCGGTATCTCTATGTATCTTTCCGTAGCCTGTTTGGTGATAATCTCTTTCAAACCATCAAAATTAACGTCGTTCCGGTTGACATAGTTTATGGTGATCTCGAAAACCTTGCACAACATGTTTGTTTTGGCAGGATCGCCACAAACACAAACTCAGTATGCGTAATTCTTGGGGCCAGCAGATATAAAGGTGCTAATATAGCCTCCCGGAACGTAATCCTGAAGTTCATCAGTGAGGTCACCTAAAAATCCTCCGGTCGGTGGGCTCCAATCCCCGGAGCGTTCCGTAAAAAGAACGTTACCTGTATCATGATACAAAACGCGATCCCCCAATTTTTCAAGGATACTCTATAAGTGCATCCTAGCCATATAGAATCGATAGAATCGTGTAGTATGCCACCACCACATTCGTGCTTGGGTTAGGTTGAAACGCGTCACGCGAATCCTTGTAATTGAAGAACATAACCTCATAAATAATGTCAATGGCACTGTCCGTGGTGATGCACGGATTCATCAGATACTTGTGGATGGCCTTATAGTCGTTGACATCATCTACGTATGGTAAATTGTGTCTTTATTCCAATTTTCCCCATATTGAGTTTAAAAAGTCTTTAGCCAGTGTGCGGAGACCAGGATTTCAACAAACTTAAATTAAATCAAGTTCATACCTTCCCTTTCCTCATAATTTTGAATACAAGCTAACTTCTCATCTTGTTAGGTACACCACTCTGGCCATCCACTGGCTGCTTGTTAAGTTTAAAATAGTGTCAATATATCCATGAAACAATCAGCCAGAACGTCTGACAATCGTAAGTTGATACATTTTACTCCCACACTTTTTGTACTACTTCAAAGGTGTAGCCTTTCTCAACGGCTTTCTGGATTTCATCAATCACCCAGATGCCTGTCATCAACCAGCGATCTTTCTTGTCATTGTGTTGAAATGCGCCTGGGTTTTTTTCCTCCCAGCATTTATTGCATAAGATGAACATTAACTGGTCTTGCATCCACGTTGGCAGTACATACATGAATAAATTCCACGAAGGTGTCACGATAACTTTGGATATGACTTCTACTTGACATATAGATGTACAATTTGGTTCCAAGTGAATTTTGTGGTGGCCGATGGGATATTTTTTTACTTACAAAAGTAAGGATGCAATGAACACACATCCAAGCACTTGATATACTCTCCACAGGAAAGGTCTGCTTCGTGGAAGAGTTTGATACCATTTGTACGCCCACCAAAGAACGTGTCCCTGGGATTGACGGGATCCTTGCTGTACACCTTGTGCTTAAATACAAATTGTTTCAAGTCCTTGTCTGTGTGTTTCATCACATTAGACATGCACTCCCAAATTTATATGACCGTGTATCCATTGTTCTTAAATTTATTCACGCAAGCCATTATCTCTTCAAAGCGCGTCTCCATGGTCTCGGGGGAGGGGAGCGGTTATTTAGGGGTGGTACTGTAAGGATAACAGAGAGGGCACTCGTGCCAATAACAACCCAATAACTGGATGATGGTGGTATCTCCAGCTTTAACAACACCGTCTACACGTTGCCCAAATACACATTCGTCACGACCTTTGCCCTAATGAAGTATAGAGACACGGCTTTGATGGCCCTCCCAGCAGAGCCATTGAATAGTAATGTGCAACTGTTGGTCTGCACACCGGTAGCCACCATTAGGGATGATACCGTTGGTATTCTTTTTAAGATGACTTTGGTGGCAAGCCAACATGGCTGCTTCTGCGATTTTACATGCCTCTATGAAAGAATCCCACTTTTATTTTTCCATGAGCATGTCTCTGAACTTTAGGAAGGGCTTACGTAGGATCTATACACCTTTCACGCCATACAGTTCCAGCTCACGGTTAAAATCAAAGAAATAATTTTCCTTTGCCAGTGCGCCATAACACTTCTCAAAGCGCTTTTTTCCTTCAACTGACATCTAACCGATGCCGTAGTCCTCCTTTTGCAGCAAGGGACTTCTATACCCCACGTTTTCTTTTTTATTAAAAATGGAGGAAATATCCCTTGGCCAAAGACTCGTCCAAGAAGAATATTTTGGGCATCTTTGACAATAAATTCGGGAGAAAGTTCAACGAGTCAATAAAGTGGAGCGGTCCGTAACGCATGGACATTATTTTCCCACCTTTTATTATGAGCTCTGGATTCCATAATTTTTTTACCTCAATCATGTATTTTAAAATAAAATTCCCATCATAGCCTGTGGCATTATGTGCAAGGAGGGTGATGTCCTTATAAAAAATTAATTTGCTCTAGAAATCTTAAATATTGGGCCATTGCGGCATTACCTTTGAATTCAGTGCAATGATGGTTATTTACACTGATATAAAGTTAGGCCTTGCAACACCTCTTCACGACATAGAGGCTAGATTCGTGCAAGTACGTTCTGGTCGCACCTTGAAGAAGCGTTTCTTGTCGGCATTCAAAATCATAAGACACGAAATTGAAATTTCTTTTTTCCATTGACAGCTTGGTATATAGCAGAAATGATAAAAGGATGATGGGTCTCGCATATTCTACAAAAAGTCTCATAATACCTGTGTGAATAATTTGACTTTTCAAAATTAAAACATTGCCCACAAACCTCACAAACCTTTTTAAAATCACAGATTGACATGTGACCCCTGCCAAAACTGGGACGTTTATAATAATCAAATCTTGTTTTGTTTGTGAACCAATGACCATTGTCTTTACAGGCCAAAAATCAACATCTATTGCAATCCTCTTTAGCGTATTAATTTTTGCACGCGGATTCGTATTTGTGGTCGTTTTTATTACTGAACGGCACACAGCACTCACGGAAATGGTACGAGTACTTAAATGCGGCTTTCAAGGATGATATGACATCAAAATGCTTTTGTTTATCGTCGTGAAAATATAAATCACCCTTAAAGTAATGTTCTGGAGGGGTATGTCTCTTATATAGGACATGCCTCCCCCAACGTTTCCTGAACACGGTTATTTTTATTAAGAGAAGTATGTTTGAAATTGTTTTTGGCTCAGTGATTCCACCACCATTCAAAAGAATCACATGGGCATTACGACATAGTTCCTCTGCTTTGAGTTTTGGAATAGGATGGCCATTTTTGATTTCCTTAAATGTTTTTACGTTCATTCATCTTGGTTCTCTTTTATTATCACATATAGCTTTGGCGACAATCAACCCACGGACAATGCAAATTGTTTCATCATTTTTAATCGTAATGATTCCTTGTTTGTTACGGTTGTATGTACTAGCAGGGGATGACTTATCACAATAACGTGCACTCCCAGGAGGCTTTTTAAATTGGCTGAGTTTAACGTACAGTGGTGCCGTACTTAAGAACAAATCATTGCTCTAAAACATGCGATCTATGTTAGCGAGCACGTGTCGAGTGCGTAACTGACCCACCCACCTAAAAGAGACGAATACAGGGCTCAACATCTAGTCTAGGTTGTTCAAAAGTAAGCCGACATAATCATCGGCACTGACCCCATGGTCCTGAAGCCGATTGATCCAACCAGTCATTCGCTCTTCAATCTAACTTTATGTGTCACAATCGCCTGTTGGAACATCAAGATGTATGGTAACTTCTCTACCGGTATAAAAGGAATGCCTCAGTTGTTTTATTCGCTCCTTGATGATTTGAAGAGAGATACAATTTGACAAAGCTCCACCAACTTAATTTATCTGGCCACAAATTCCCGAATGTGGTGCTGATGATTGCCTCACCACGAACTTATCCAAGCTTTTAAGGGGGTTTCGACTCCCAACTGTCATGCCCCTACACTTCTGGCTTGTGGGAAGACACCTCCTCTACCTGAAGTTGGCAAAGCTCCCTCAGGCTGAATGGGGGCTGCGGAAGCTAGGGTCGGGACCAAGTCTTTCCCATGGCTTGGAAGCGTGCGGAGGGAGCTGTCATCTTCGGCACCACCGCCAGGTGGGATGACGCTCCCACTGCCTGGAAGGAGTAAAATTACACTGGCTGAATGGGTGCTGAGGGTGTTGGACTCAAGCCTGAGTCTTCCCAGTGGCTTGAACTAGCATCTCCAGCATCCAATTGAACTAAATCACATAAGTCTGACTTCGACCACAACTCAAAATAACTTTAAAGTGAGCACTAGAAACAATATTTTTCCAACCAAGGTCAGTTTAAAAAGATAATTCTTTGCTTTTTTAAATCAAACAAATTATCAAATAAGTTAGCAAAATAATTCCCGAAAACAAATTGACCATTTTATTTATATATTTTCCTCGGATTGGGAAGTATAAATATCAGATATTAAAACGGAGCCCTCATTAGTTCTAACTATCCAATTTAAAAGACACTTGTTTATTTCACACAATGTCCCGGACATTTTATTTATTTTAAGTTTCTATTTGTAAAGTGCTTTCGCCTATCAGTTTTTTACTATAGTGGTTTACTAAGCAATGAGCTCATTATATGTTTTTTCAACTTATAATAATAATAATATTTTCTACGTAAATTATTTACTATTTTAATGCAAAATAATGATCTCACCTCTGGATGCATCAAACGCATCCTGAGCAGAAAAATGTCCTTTAAAGGCTCGTGTGGCACTAGGGGTGGAAGTGGTGGTAGAAGTGATACTACTGGAACCTCAGCAGGGATCTGAACTGCAAGAGACATCATACAGTGGTCCCATGCACCTGAAACAAATATAACGTTGTATTAGAATATTTTAACGTAAGTGACGGCCATTAATAGACATATAGAAACTACCTATTAATTTGAATAGCCATTTTCACAAAAATATCTATGGTCTTGCCAGGACTCAGACTTTGGACACCTAGATCAGGAGGTAGGCATTCTACTAACTGAGTGAAGGTGTCATACAATACTATTGCAACAAGGAAATCACCTTAAGTTAATTTAATATTACCGTTTAGCAATTATAAAACAAAAAACTGATGATCCACAATTTTGTTCATGAAAAACCCACCAATTTAGCACATTATTCATATTTCAAAACAATTTTGCATGGTGCTAATTTGTTTGTTTTTTTGTTTCACTTTTAGAAGCTAATTATTCTTTATTACAAATCTGGTATTTCATTGGCCAGTAATTACCAAACGTTTGTGGTTAATTCCCACAGGTAGAAACCAACGGACATCAGATCTATGGATGTCTGCGGATCTCCTAGAGCTCATTTTCTAAAAAATATGTTATAGCTTAGCTTATATTCAGTATAGTTTATATTAAAAAAATATTAAACAGATTATCTACTTGATATAATAGTAAGATAAAATAATCTCTAGAGTGTTAAGAAAATCGAAGACATTTAGCGTTAGCTCGTCCGAGTCAATTATTTATACATGTGTACTTTATGATGAGACACACCTCACTTTGAAGTGTTAGCCTGTTCTTGGTGTCTGTATTTAAAAGCTCGACCGTAATCAGGCGTCTTCGGCCAGGAGTAGAGCTTTACATATATGCCCCATGAACAGGTTGGTGACCTTTGCGTATGTATTCACTTTGTTTGAAATAGACAGCCTTATTTAGGTGGTGAGAACGGGTGTTTAGATACTTTCGGAGAGTACAAGAGTACTTTTGAAGCGTAAAGATTATTTTCAAGGTTTATTTCTGGTGCATTTATGCTGGATTATGCAATGTCTTTCATAAGGGCAGGATCATAAAATCTGATGGCATTGTGATTTTTTAAAATACTACCATGAATAAAAATATTATTATGTTAATTATAATAAACATTTGTACAAACCATCTTTAAAATATATTTTAGATAAAGTAAACTACTCTAAAATAATGTTGTTATAGTTTGTAATAAGTGTATTCAATAAACTACTCTTCAATAAAAAATACATTATTTAATTTATTTTAACCACTATTGTTTATCTATTTTAAAATAATATTCAGCCATTAGTAAACTACCAACAAAATTAATTACCATTTTAATATAGCTAGGAATCAAGTTTTTCAATAAACTATCATTGATTATAATAAACACTTATTTTGGCATAACTTTATCAAAATGTCATCAAAAAAAGGGCAGCTTAATCACCTTCAAATTATCTATAATTTTAATTCTCTACTACCTATTATAAATTAATAACCTTAGACAACTTTGCTATGGTTTCTTGTAATTTTGAAATAAATTAAATATATACACTTTGATTTTAAAATCAAATAAATACTGCGTGTGCCAGTTAGAAAAGTACATTTTCTCACACATATCCGTCAGCGAAGCGTAATCACTCATCCTGGGTTGCGTAATTAATACTTGAAGACAAGTTATACAATGAAAAGAATTTAAAACAGTTGCTGATATTTATAGCTGTTACCAGCTAAGTTTACGACAGAGCCATTACGTTATCGGGAAAACACAATGCCACATAGAAGGGGAAGAGGGGAGGGTTGCCAGGGTTAATGACCTCGTGTATTAGCCCACGGTTTCATGGTTACAATCTAGCCCTGTCTCGACTTGTCTTGTCGAGTCGTCCACCTGGCACCAGGTAAGAGTCATCAGATTAGTGACAGAGGGATGACGTATTTGGAAAACCCATTGCCGCATAGAAGGGCAATAAGAGGGATGGTTTGCCAGGGTTGATGACCTCATGTACTAGCTCATGGTATTTAAGGTCACGATCTATCCCTGTGTCGACACGTCGAGCCACCAAACTGACGTCAGGTATGAGTCATCAAGAAAAACCCATCGCCACATAGAAGACCTGTGGAATAAAGCTCAAGAAATAATCCCTTGCGACATTGAAGAAATAACACAGATCGTTAACCCCTTGTCGTCATGGAAATAACCAGAGGGTAAAGGGGGTCAGGGGAGGGGGAAAGCCATAACCCAATTCCAACAGCCGATCAGAGAGCGAGAGGGGTTGTCATGTTATGAACTTTAGGCCAATCACAGCACTGTTCCCATATGCCATTCCATCTCCTCATGTCTTGAGAAAGGAGGGGCTTACAATCTCTCGCAAAAGGGAAGGTTCCCAACGTCATCTGGAATCAATGTATGATCCACAAGGAGTCACTTGAATCAAAAACGTGAGTACACAAACTAACTGTTTTCTTTAGCTCTTAATTAAAATAGTGAAATACTTTAAGACAAGGCCTACTGAATCATGTTAATGCGAGGAAACAGGGTCTCTTATACTATTCTACTGCACGCTGGTTGTCACGCGGGAAAGTGCTTGCAAGGGGTTTGAACTGAAGTAGAAAATTAGTTTTTATCTCAAAGACAGTGACTATCCCAGGAATATAAATGAGGACAATGAAAAGTTTACTGTGCAAACTATCGTATCTTGCTGATATATTTGAAAGACTCAATATTTTAAACACGTCAATGCAGGGATCTGTGTCGAAATTTATTTACTTCACGTGAGAAGATGAGCGCTTTTTCTTTTACTAAACTGGATCTACGGCTGGCTAAAGTGGCAGAAAGTTTATTGACATGATTCCAAGACTGAACGAAACGCTTGAAGAACAAGTCAATATGGGGCATGCTTTTAGCACAATTTTTTTTATCCCCGACCACCTCGAGTTTTTAAAATTAGGATTCAAAACTATTTTAAGAAATCCGTTGATGATGTCAGTCAAAATGAGTGGGTGCGAAATCCTTTTTCTGTGGAAGGAAAAAAAGTCTGCCAATTAGTGAATAAGAAAAACTGACATACCTGTGCTCGGAACACAATTTTAAAACATGTGAGTCAACACAGTTTTGGTTTCAGGCTGAAAGCTAGTACCCAAAAATGAATACAAAATCTGTAGGTTTTCTTGCCATTTTCCGAGTCATATTTCTCCGAAACAGGATTTTCTTCTGTGGCTGTAATTAAAACTAAGGATAGAAATCGGCTTACCAGGAGACAGATCTTCACTATAGTCAATTTTTAACAAACTACGTGCAGCAGTGAAAGCGCGAAAATCCCACTAACTGTGCAGTTTATGTTATTTCTTTTGACATTGTTTGTGATATCTATACACTTCGTTATTTTTTTAAATTGTTTATTAAAAGTGAAAAAATTGGGGTAGCACTCCGAAAAAGTTTGGAAACTACTGATTTAAATGAAGAGGTGATAATCTCTAGCAGTCATATTTTAAACTATCCGCGAAGATTCAAGCACATAGTTATTCGTCGTGCCGCTAGGTTACACTGGCGCTCTTTCACTCGTCATAGTTGATTCCCGTTGCCGCCAATAATATTGATCTAAGGTGAGAAAATGGCCTCGCCGACAAAGACGTCCTTTATATTTGTACAGGTAAATATTACTCTCACACCTGTTGATGAATATATTTGTGTAGTTTTATGGAGTTTGCCAAACAATCTCAAGTACTCATGGCACCAAAAAAGAAAATATTGTTAAGTTTGATCATAACAATACCCCGTGTCGGTCGGTCACAATGTATAACTGTCCTTGTCCTCAAAATACGGCGCTAGTGACTTTAAAAATCAATTCTGTTTTACAATAAATAGTTAATTGGGTTATAGGGGGGTATTAAAAATAATGTTGAATATATTTTTGTTCTGCGCACTTTCAACTACCCATATATCTTACTATGTAATTTTGAAAATCTTGACTGTATAACATCATCTTCAAATTAAAAGTTGCCTAAAGTAAATAATACATTACAATGATAAGTGAATTGCTATCACAAGAAGTTGGAGCGAGATAATAAAATTTGTAAATATCGTTTTATGTAAATTTCCCTCGGTCTTTACTTAGAAAAATGAGATGCGGCAGTTTGTTTATAATGTTAATAAAAGTTAGATATAAATTTTAACAAAACAATTTTGAAGTTTTTTTGAGATAATATATTATTTCTTATTAAATCTTTAAGCAGACCACCCTTTATTTTCGTGTCAGACAGATTATTCTAAAACCTCCTTGGGGGAGCATTGTGAAAGCTCTAGAAAACATTTTGTCTTAAAAAGATGGACACATTGCTACCAAAAGAGCTATACAAGGACACGCCATATTGTCTTAAAGAACCGGACACAATTCCGACGTTAGATGTATCACCTTCACAATTTTATTTTAAATGGACCGTAACTGTAGTAGGCATATGATAGGTTGCTTGCTGTTGGTTAGTGAAATCTCAAAGTAATAAGCTCTCATTTTATTTCTGCAACGCATCCGACTACATTTCGGGTTATACGACAATAGCCTGTGTTGCGATCTTAAAACGCCTATGCCCGTTGTAAATGAACAAGTGTCTCTCCCCCCCTCTCTCTCTCTCTCTCTCTCTCTCTCTCTCTATATATATATATATATATATATATATAAGCCTTATTCATTTACAGGAGAGCATATCTATAATATATATATATTTACAGTACTCGAAATGGGCCGAAACGCATCGGAACAGCGTTCGGGTTGATATGACAAAATATTACGAGCGTCCCGTTGATACAACACAGGTTTAAGTGGATGCCTAGACATTGTGACGTTGTCACAGACATAATGCAAACATGGACGATCTGGCTCACCTGATCTGGTCCCCTTTGACTGGGCTGGATCTCGACTTCATGAAACACGCACACTCAACTCCACTCAACATCACGCGGCTTACTGACCGCCCGTGGCTCGAGGCCCGATTAGAGCAAGACTCGGACAATTGAACATCAAGATGCGCTAACCCGTATGCGCTGACGGTTGTGTTCGAGTGAAACAAGACTCATCCACCGGCGCGTGATTTGAAATTATCACGAGAATAATCGAGACTTCTGCCGAAGCAACGTACACCCCTCTCTCTTCGTCCCAGTGTGATTCCCGCCGTTTGTGAACACGTGATTGACTCTGTACAGTATATAACGGCTGGACTGTGTAGTGATGTCACTCATTTCTCTGCACTCGATTAGGTGAGACACTTGTCTTAGGTTTAGACGTAGGTCGTTGTTCGACGTTTTCTAAATTATGTTTGGGTTAAATTGTTCAAAATTTAAGTTTCAACTTTAAATATAAATCATGATTACTAATAGCTATATTTCTCTGAGACTGCAGGATTTGCCTGTCAGCCATTATGGTTTATGCGCTAGCTTTTTCTTGGTACTTAACGTTGTGTCCGCCTCACGGACGGGTTGGAACTTTAGCATGGCGCCATCTTGGGGCGCTAATGGAACTTTAGCATGTCGCCATCTTGGGGCGCTAATTATTTCTGTTTAACGTGTAACTTATTTAAAATAGTTGTTCTGCTTGCTAAAGGTTAAAGGTTTGTTACGATTGTAAATTTTTTTAAATTGTTATTCAACTCGGGGGGCGCGAGCCCGTGCACCCAGCACATTGGTCATTATAATAATAATAATTAGATTGAACTAATTTGATTAGGATCTATTGTAACAGGTTAGGTTTAGGTAAATCATTTTCTCTGTCGCGCCTTATAATGGCAGTCTATTATAAAACTTCATACTTATGTCAATGTAGTGTCGGCATCGCCAGGTCGTGTAGACCTATACATATTACTTGTATTTAACTTTCCTGCTAGGTTAGTCGCCTTCTGCGAGGGTCAATTTAATTATGACTACGTTGGTATTAATCGTTCTGTTTTCTCTTAACGACTTGGGGTCTTGCCCCTTTATTTTATTGTTTACTTCGGCCCTTATCGGCCGGTCACTCGACTTTCCTAGAGTGCCTCGCTCTTGTATGTCTGCTAGTTGTTTGTAGAATAAAATAAACTCTCTTGTAACTAACCTACCTTTTATTTATTGTAATATGAACCTATCAAATCATATGAAGGGGGGGTTACAAGAAAGAAACTGCGCCACTCTGCTCTCGCAGAGTTGAGTGGGGCACTTAATAGGATATTAGGTATAGTTAGGAGAGAATATAGGGTCCGCCTGTCTGCAGTATTGTTGGATGATTGATATTGTACTGATTCGTGTTTGTTTATGTTTCATAACTCCGTGACCATTGAGACCACTCCTGCAACTGCCATGTCCACTTTGACCACATCTAAGACTGCTGTCTACCGCCTGAGCCGGGACGAGTTGACAGCTGAGCTGACTTCAAGGGGCGTCTCCTTCCCTCCCAATGCTACTGTGGGTGAGCTCAGATCTAAGCTATGTGGGGAGATTAGCGGGACTGGGGAGGCTGAGACTGACTCGGGTATGGACAGGATTGAGGATGGGAATCCACCCCCTTTAGCGCCAACCGCTCCTCCTCCACCCCCTTCACTAGTTAAATGTCAGAACAAAGTACTTATGGAGATTTTGAATCGGACCCCTGTTTGCGACGGTCAAGATCACGCTACTCTGTTTAAATTTATGGTTGAGATCAACAGAGCATATTGTCTAAAGTTAGCGAGTGATAGTGAATTTTTGATTCTGTGTTTGGCCAAAACTTCTGGTTTTTTAACCCAGTTGTTCTCCCGTGGGATTCAAAATGGTTTATCTTGGAGATCACTTACTGACCTCATTTTAGAAGCGCTGTTACCCAGTAGGGCTAGAGAAAGGTTATGTAAGGAAGTTATTCACAGGTTTCAATATCCCCACGAATCGTTGAGAGATTTTATTTTATCTATCACAGAGGCAGCTCAAGTTCTCAATAGTGGTCTGGGGGAAAGTCAGATCGTTGATATTATTCTTGAGAATGTGTCGCCCCTCACCCGGCGACATTTTGTATTTACATGTAAGCCCTGTACGGTACTTGAACTTTTCTCTCTAGCATCTTCGATTGAAAACACCCTGCTCGCCGAACAGGAGTATTTAAGTGCGCATGCGCCGGCGGCATTAAACCTCAGACGCACGGGTTCAACTCCCGAACCTATGAATACGGCCTTGTCATTAGCGCCTGTACTACCGGGCGATCGCGATGCTAACACTCCTAGGGACAACTTCAGGCCTTCGGGTTCTGACAACCGTGCGCCCCGCGACCTCTCGCGCATGAGATGTTTTCGGTGTAGAAGACTGGGTCACGTACAGAGACAGTGTAGATCGGGAAACTTATAGGGCGCGCTCGTAGTCGTGGTCCGGTCGTGCCCACTTGTATTAAACCACATGCTCCTACTCCTGTAGTTCAGATCCAGGTAGCCCAAAATGATTGTGTTGCTCTTTTAGATACAGGAGCCAGTCACTCATTTATATGCCGTGAGTTTTTGCGCCAGTTAGAGGGTAAAACAAAAATCGATTATAGGTCGATAGGTCCTAAGATTTACGCCGTGGCTAATGGGCAGACTATCTTGGTCGATTGTAAAGTAGTGCTCTCTATTAAGATAGAAAGATTTGCCTGGAAACGTCCATTCTTTGTTATGCCAGAACTTCCCTTTGATGTTATTCTAGGGACTGACTTCATGTTCGAGACTGGAGTCAAACTTGACCTGAGACGCTTAGGAATATCTTTTAAGTTTGAACCTAGTTTGTTTATTCCGTTTTGTGTTGGGCACCATCCTCGCAGGTTGTTCCCCATTGTCGAGGAACGTGAAGCGATAGATCGTTTGATAGCTCGATTCCCTGACGTCATCACTGACAGATGGGGCAAGTGCGACATTTTGCCGTACGACATTGTGGCGCAGGACCACATTCCTGTTAGATCTGGTCCCTACTCCTGTGCACCCCCCAAACTCGAGATATTTAGAAATCTTATCATGGACTTGGAACGAAAGGAGGTTATTCGTCCCTCCAAATCCCCATACGCAAGTCCTGCGTTCATTATTCCCAGGAAATGTCATGGGCATCGCTTGATTGTCGATTATAGAAAGCTTAATAAAAAAATAGTGTTCGACCCATACCCCATGCCTAGCATAGAGTCCGCCTTCCAACATCTTGGCGGAGCCAAATATTACAGCTTGATTGACCTTAATGCGAGCTTTCTGCAATGTGCTCTCTCAGAGTCGTCTAAGAAATTTACCGCGTTTATCACCCCCTGGCAAGTCTACGAATTCAACCGAGTGCCGTTAGGGATAAGTTGCGGGGGGCAAGCGTTGAGTAGAGTCTTAGACCATATTTTGGCGGACCTGAAATACAAATTCGTGTTTAACTACCTTGATGATATCTGCGTTTACAGCAAATCTTTTGATGACCATTTGCGTCATGTTGAGGTAGTGTTGAGGCGCCTGCGCGAGGCTGGGTTGACTGTAAACCCGGAGAAAGTCACATGGGCGAAGAGATCTATCCCATATCTTGGCTATATCATTTCTGAGGGTAACCTGCTCGTTGACCCGGAGCGGGTTAAGCCTATCTTGGATTTTCCCGCCCCAAAAAACATAAAAGGGGTATTACGGTTTCTAGGTATGTGCGCCTACTACGCTAGGTTCATCCCGAACTTCTCTGACTTAGCCAACCCCCTTAACTCCTTGAAGAAAAAGGGTGCCACCTTTATTTGGGGTTCTGCCCAACAGCAGGCTTTTGTTGCGCTTAAGCGCCACCTAGTGTCGCCAGCCGTGCTACGCATGCCTGACTTTTCTCTGCCTTTCCAACTACATGTTGATGCCTCCTCTGTAGCGCTAGGGGCGGTTCTCTCTCAAACGACTTCCGAGGGAAGTAGACCTGTAGCTTTCGCCAGCAGAACTTTGAGCCCTGCCGAAAGAAAGTATAGCATATATGAAAAGGAATGTCTCAGCTGTATCTTCGGCATCGACAAGTTCGCTGACTATCTAGAGCTTCGCCAGTTTGAGTTGTACACTGACAACATGGCCCTCAGCTGGATATGGAACCACCCGAAACAACTAGGGAAAATTGGACGGTGGGTTTGGAAGCTATCCAGGTTTAAGTTTACTACCCATCACGTTGCTGGGAAGCTTAATGTTGTCGCTGACGCTTTGTCTAGGATGTGTGAGGATAAGGAACCTGTAGGAGAATGTAAGGAGGATGGCTCGTTATTTGTTATCCATACGATTCCCGAATCCTTTATCTCAATCAAAGACCATCAGTTGATGGATCCGTGTTGCAGACAGATCGTTGACAGGATCAAGCGTGGAGAGAGGATTGGGAACTACGAGATTTTTAAAGACCTCTTAGTAGTTCGTGTCAAGGGTAGGATAAGATATTTTGTGCCAGAGAAACTTAGGCCTATGTTACTTAAATATTTCCACGACTCCCTTTTTGGCGGCCATTGCGGTGTCCTTAAGACCGAACGCAAGATTTCTAAGGAATTTTTTTGGCCCTTAATGCCTAGAGACGTTAGAGATTGGGTGCGCAAATGTGAGCCGTGTCAATTGGCCAAACCGGCGCGTAATTCTAAAATAGGGTTTCACTCCGCGGATGTTGCTAAGCAACCGTGGGAGAAAGTTTTTGTTGATTTCGTCGGCCCCCTTACCCGCTCTACCCAAGGGAACACCTCTATACTCGTTGCCATGGACGCCTTCTCTAAATTCGTCATACTCATCCCCCTAAGGAACATGAAGGCAAGGACGACTGTTAATGCTCTGTGCAGGCGCGTTTGGGCGATTTTAGGGACCCCAAGGGTCATAGTAAGTGATAATGGACCGTGTTTCCGTTCTAAAGCTTTCGGAGATATGTGTTTTTCGTGGGGATAAGACACGTTACCACTAGCCCGTACAACCCATCGCCGAACCATGTAGAAAGGTTTAATCGTAACCTAAACGTTGCCTAGACGATCTTTCACCACCTGGATCACACCCACTGGGACCAGGACTTAGACGTTTTGAACATTGCTTTTAACGCCGCTTTCCATGAGTCAGTCAAAGCCACTCCTTCCTCTATCCTCCTCAATAGGGACCTGAACCACCCATTATTGTTTAACTGGGATATTGACCCACTCCTTAATGACGCAGGTGATTGTTCTTATGAAAAGAAATGTGAGGTAGCTTTTTCTAACCTCCTGAAGTCCCAAAGGAAGGTTGCCGCCACCTATAACCGAGGGCGTATCCCTGTCCCATTTAAACTGGGGGACGTTGTTGTGTGCAAGTGTTTTCCTCTTAGCTCAGCTGCTGACAAGTCTTCGGCGAAGATGGCGTATAAGTGGAGTGGTCCCTGGTCAATTGAAAGATTTCTTACGCCTGTTTCGGTATTGTTAAAAGAAGTATCCGACCCATCTTTGACACGTAGAGCACATGTCAGCCACCTAAAGGCTGCAGGGAAATGAGTCAATTGACCCCGTGCTGTGTGTCGTCTGTTTGCTTAAGTGTACCTTTGTGATTTAATTTTGCGTTCTTAAGTGCATGTTTCTAGGTATTCTATATTGTTGTATATATAATTTATATATGGGAAGGGGTACCACCCCCTGGTATTGTTAGGATAAATTTGTAGTACTGTAGGGCCTAGGTATGACTTTGGGCAGAAACTTGTGTTGGACTGTTTATAATAAAGCGTGTGTCGGGTCCAAAGTACATGGTGCAGAACGTTCGCCCCACCGACCGGACTACCTCTAAGTGTGTGTGAAGCGGCAAACCCACCTTTCCTCATTCATGGAAAGTCGTCGCTAAACAGAGTTGTGGGTATCTCTGTGACTCGTGCTGGTAGACAATGTTAGTGCTACGAAACTGCCACAGTAACTTTCAAGGATGGCTGCGCTAACTGATAAACTTTACAATTGGATGTGGTGTTCACGTGTAAACTTTTGTTCTCAGAGACTTCACCTATTCGGCCTTCCGTCCCCCCCTTTTCTGCCCTGCCCTTTCCTTCCCCTCCTTTGTTCCTGTACACTCATCGGCAGTCAATGATCGCCCAGCTGGGCGTGGCGATGAAGCTTCCCTGGTGGTTAAAGCGGGCCACCTTACGAGCATATGCTGTCTCCCTGTCAACCCGGGATGACGGTGTGTTGGAGTGAGCGTGTGAAGCAGAGGTCTACCCCCGGAGTCCAGTTATTCGTCATCTCCCGAACCTGCATCTGGCCACCTAACATGGCCTCGGAGGGTACCGGAGCCGCCACCCACCCTCTAGTCAGCGGTGAACATCGGGGAAGGCGCCTCCCCGTGTCTTCACCAAAGGCTAAGGACGTCCTTCTTCTCCGTCCAAGGGGGGACATTGTGACGTTGTCACAGACATAATGCAAACATGGACGATCTGGCTCACCTGATCTGGTCCCCTTTGACTGGGCTGGATCTCGACTTCATGAAACACGCACACTCAACTCCACTCAACATCACGCGGCTTACTGACCGCCCGTGGCTCGAGGCCCGATTAGAGCAAGACTCGGACAATTGAACATCAAGATGCGCTAACCCGTATGCACTGACGGTTGTGTTCGAGTGAAACAAGACTCATCCACCGGCGCGTGATTTGAAATTATCACGAGAATAATCGAGACTTCTGCCGAAGCAACGTACACCCCTCTCTCTTCGTCCCAGTGTGATTCCCGCCGTTTGTGAACACGTGATTGACTCTGTACAGTATATAACGGCTGGACTGTGTAGTGATGTCACTCATTTCTCTGCACTCGATTAGGTGAGACACTTGTCTTAGGTTTAGACGTAGGTCGTTGTTCGACGTTTTCTAAATTATGTTTGGGTTAAATTGTTCAAAATTTAAGTTTCAACTTTAAATATAAATCATGATTACTAATAGCTATATTTCTCTGAGACTGCAGGATTTGCCTGTCAGCCATTATGGTTTATGCGCTAGCTTTTTCTTGGTACTTAACGTTGTGTCCGCCTCACGGACGGGTTGGAACTTTAGCATGGCGCCATCTTGGGGCGCTAATGGAACTTTAGCATGTCGCCATCTTGGGGCGCTAATTATTTCTGTTTAACGTGTAACTTATTTAAAATAGTTGTTCTGCTTGCTAAAGGTTAAAGGTTTGTTACGATTGTAAATTTTTTTAAATTGTTATTCAACTCGGGGGGCGCGAGCCCGTGCACCCAGCACATTGGTCATTATAATAATAATAATTAGATTGAACTAATTTGATTAGGATCTATTGTAACAGGTTAGGTTTAGGTAAATCATTTTCTCTGTCGCGCCTTATAATGGCAGTCTATTATAAAACTTCATACTTATGTCAATGTAGTGTCGGCATCGCCAGGTCGTGTAGACCTATACATATTACTTGTATTTAACTTTCCTGCTAGGTTAGTCGCCTTCTGCGAGGGTCAATTTAATTATGACTACGTTGGTATTAATCGTTCTGTTTTCTCTTAACGACTTGGGGTCTTGCCCCTTTATTTTATTGTTTACTTCGGCCCTTATCGGCCAGTCACTCGACTTTCCTAGAGTGCCTCGCTCTTGTATGTCTGCTAGTTGTTTGTAGAATAAAATAAACTCTCTTGTAACTAACCTACCTTTTATTTATTGTAATATGAACCTATCAAATCATATGAAGGGGGGTTACAACATCTGAGTTAGAGCCAGTTAGACGTCACGCTTAAGTCAAATATTGATAAAACTATTGATACTAAACGAATTTGGTCTTTACTGGAATTAGCATAAAACTATATTATACCCCCTTTTATTTATATATATATATATATATATATATATATATATATATATATATATATATATATTGATATCTAAGAATATTTTTAAAGTTAAAATTTTCACTTTGAAAAGTTACATATTTGGGTTGCTCGTTATGATACAAATGCCGATAAACCAAAAAGTTAGTGAAATTGGGACGTAAGATTGTTCCTTGCGAATCGAATGATGTAGCTCAATAGGGGTCACTACATGTATTTTCCTGCGATGTAGCAACTGGCAATATTCTCCCTATGTAGTAAAACTCTCGTACGACCAAAATACCGTTGAATTTTTCAAGTGTGTATGAAGCAAGTGGGAAGTAATAAGACAGAGAGGGTGGTGTACAAGCCAGATTAATCTTTCTCTCTCTTCTTCTTACCCTTCCCTCTTCCAATCTGTTTGACTAGTTCAAACCTGGTGTAGAAGCTTTTGGCGGGTGCAAGTAATGTTGAAAAACAATCAAACTCTTTCTATCAATAATTTGACAAATAAAATCTAAGTGAGTGTAACATTGTATTTCGACAATGCACTTTACAACAGTTTATTTTTTCAATATTTCAATAACACATGAACGTCAAGCAAACCTAGGGTGTCATCTATTTCTTAAAATATCAAAATATATAAATTGTGCTAATATTAGCATAAAACAACATTACAGACTACATATTACAGACGAAAGAAGAAAGAAAAGTTAAAATTAACATCCAGGTAAAAGAAAAGAAATGGGAACAAGGGAAAAAAACTGTTCATTGTTGGTTTTAGGAAAGTTCATTATTTAACATTCATAGTAAAATAAACATGTTTATGATTTAAATAACTTACATGTACGTAACAAAGGGGGGGACTGGTGGTTCTTCCCCCTCCAAAATTTGGGTCGTTTATTTGAATAGATACACTTTTATGCTACAGGCTAGGAGAATAAAACTATAGCGTAAATTGTTTCTCTCAACATGGGTAAAGACACTTCTTTTTCCATTAAATTTTTAGTTTTTTGCGACCCCTCTGGTAACGAAAGCATTGTGATTGCCAAATAATCAAATTCACAATTTTTTAAATAGATATCAACGTTTCATGACCTAAAGAACCCCAAAAAGTGCCGTATGTGTGTCTCTGACTGTCTGCATCTCGGCCTAGGACCGAGCTATAATTTGATATCTAATCGAGAGTTTGCATAGGGCTACCACCAGAACATTTTGGAGAAAGATATATAATCCTAAAATTATGGATAGTTTACTTAAGAGCCATAAGAGTGAAAACATATTTCCTTGAAATCATCTCTATCGCTTTTTATTAAAATTTGTATCTAGGAAATTTTTAATATTACAAACAAAATAGCAATTAACATTTTTTCCTTAATAATAACTTTGATGGCAGGTACTTTACATAAGCGTAAATTTCCAATTTGTATTACATCTCCGTGACTTTTTGAAATACGATAGCTCGTATCGGCAAGAATGTCTAGCTATTAAAATTGAGAAACTTTTGTTTGAAATATTATTTTATAAAACCAATAGTTTCCAAGCTATAAGAAAAAATATATATATATGGCTTATGATATAGATCCTTTGCTGATAAAAAGGTTTAAAATATATTTTAGTGCAATAATCTGCAGCCATCGATGCAATGACCCACTATATATATACACACACTAGTGGGTCGTTGCATCGATGGCTGCAGATTATTAATATTAGCACCGCGTCTTACTACCCGTTAGGGTTATAGGCTTTAAGTACTAATTACGCTAATGTATTAGGAATTGGGAAGGTCGAATTAGAGGATGTGAACCCACATTTGCGTGGAGGGAGAGTGGAAAACCATTTAGGAAAAACCACCCCAGTTCACCCGACCGAGATACGAACCTAGAATTCCCCGTCCTCAACACTCGAGCTCAACACGTCTAGCACGTTAGCCAACTACGCCACCGAGGCGGGTAGCTATTACGCCCTTACTAAACAACTTGACCCCGACGCTGATTGCCTGAATTTGGTCACGTGACCACGCCTCCTCGCTCTATGATTGGCTGCTATAAATAGCCTCCTTCCCCCCAACCCTGACCTACTTTCCACATCCGTATGATTTACCGTTATTCCCCCCCACCCCACCCATGACCTCTTTTCACTCCTCCTGCCACTCTTCCCCCTCATCCCCCTCTTCCCTACAGCCCCCTCGATTACCAACCCCGGACATGTTGGTTCTTGCTGATTAATTATTGTTAATTGATTATTGTTAATTAATTAATTGGTAGGATAGAAGTGTTGGAGTTTTTATTCATTGATTAGGGCGCTGTAGTTTATTAGAACCTCGCGCTATGGCTGACAGGCCTAGAATGAACATTGGTTCTTCCACCACCATGGACTCTCCAGCAAGAACCTCGCGCTATAGCTGTCGTTGCTAGAGAGTGATAAATGGTTCCCCCTGCCTTGAGACAATCTCCCTCCTTCGCAACCCTGGCGCCAGTATG
>JBCFYV010002255.1:46444661-46496068 GCA_039000515.1 Timema cristinae
TTTAACGTGTAACTTATTTAAAATAGTTGTTCTGCTTGCTAAAGGTTAAAGGTTTGTTACGATTGTAAATTTTTTTAAATTGTTATTCAACTCGGGGGGCGCGAGCCCGTGCACCCAGCACATTGGTCATTATAATAATAATAATTAGATTGAACTAATTTGATTAGGATCTATTGTAACAGGTTAGGTTTAGGTAAATCATTTTCTCTGTCGCGCCTTATAATGGCAGTCTATTATAAAACTTCATACTTATGTCAATGTAGTGTCGGCATCGCCAGGTCGTGTAGACCTATACATATTACTTGTATTTAACTTTCCTGCTAGGTTAGTCGCCTTCTGCGAGGGTCAATTTAATTATGACTACGTTGGTATTAATCGTTCTGTTTTCTCTTAACGACTTGGGGTCTTGCCCCTTTATTTTATTGTTTACTTCGGCCCTTATCGGCCAGTCACTCGACTTTCCTAGAGTGCCTCGCTCTTGTATGTCTGCTAGTTGTTTGTAGAATAAAATAAACTCTCTTGTAACTAACCTACCTTTTATTTATTGTAATATGAACCTATCAAATCATATGAAGGGGGGGTTACAACATCTGAGTTAGAGCCAGTTAGACGTCACGCTTAAGTCAAATATTGATAAAACTATTGATACTAAACGAATTTGGTCTTTACTGGAATTAGCATAAAACTATATTATACCCCCTTTTATTTATATATATATATATATATATATATATATATATATATATATATATATTGATATCTAAGAATATTTTTAAAGTTAAAATTTTCACTTTGAAAAGTTACATATTTGGGTTGCTCGTTATGATACAAATGCCGATAAACCAAAAGTTAGTGAAATTGGGACGTAAGATTGTTCCTTGCGAATCGAATGATGTAGCTCAATAGGGGTCACTACATGTATTTTCCTGCGATGTAGCAACTGGCAATATTCTCCCTATGTAGTAAAACTCTCGTACGACCAAAATACCGTTGAATTTTTCAAGTGTGTATGAAGCAAGTGGGAAGTAATAAGACAGAGAGGGTGGTGTACAAGCCAGATTAATCTTTCTCTCTCTTCTTCTTACCCTTCCCTCTTCCAATCTGTTTGACTAGTTCAAACCTGGTGTAGAAGCTTTTGGCGGGTGCAAGTAATGTTGAAAAACAATCAAACTCTTTCTATCAATAATTTGACAAATAAAATCTAAGTGAGTGTAACATTGTATTTCGACAATGCACTTTACAACAGTTTATTTTTTCAATATTTCAATAACACATGAACGTCAAGCAAACCTAGGGTGTCATCTATTTCTTAAAATATCAAAATATATAAATTGTGCTAATATTAGCATAAAACAACATTACAGACTACATATTACAGACGAAAGAAGAAAGAAAAGTTAAAATTAACATCCAGGTAAAAGAAAAGAAATGGGAACAAGGGAAAAAAACTGTTCATTGTTGGTTTTAGGAAAGTTCATTATTTAACATTCATAGTAAAATAAACATGTTTATGATTTAAATAACTTACATGTACGTAACAAAGGGGGGGACTGGTGGTTCTTCCCCCCTCCAAAATTTGGGTCGTTTATTTGAATAGATACACTTTTATGCTACAGGCTAGGAGAATAAAACTATAGCGTAAATTGTTTCTCTCAACATGGGTAAAGACACTTCTTTTTCCATTAAATTTTTAGTTTTTTGCGACCCCTCTGGTAACGAAAGCATTGTGATTGCCAAATAATCAAATTCACAATTTTTTAAATAGATATCAACGTTTCATGACCTAAAGAACCCCAAAAAGTGCCGTATGTGTGTCTCTGACTGTCTGCATCTCGGCCTAGGACCGAGCTATAATTTGATATCTAATCGAGAGTTTGCATAGGGCTACCACCAGAACATTTTGGAGAAAGATATATAATCCTAAAATTATGGATAGTTTACTTAAGAGCCATAAGAGTGAAAACATATTTCCTTGAAATCATCTCTATCGCTTTTTATTAAAATTTGTATCTAGGAAATTTTTAATATTACAAACAAAATAGCAATTAACATTTTTTCCTTAATAATAACTTTGATGGCAGGTACTTTACATAAGCGTAAATTTCCAATTTGTATTACATCTCCGTGACTTTTTGAAATACGATAGCTCGTATCGGCAAGAATGTCTAGCTATTAAAATTGAGAAACTTTTGTTTGAAATATTATTTTATAAAACCAATAGTTTCCAAGCTATAAGAAAAAAATATATATATATGGCTTATGATATAGATCCTTTGCTGATAAAAAGGTTTAAAATATATTTTAGTGCAATAATCTGCAGCCATCGATGCAATGACCCACTATATATATACACACACTAGTGGGTCGTTGCATCGATGGCTGCAGATTATTAATATTAGCACCGCGTCTTACTACCCGTTAGGGTTATAGGCTTTAAGTACTAATTACGCTAATGTATTAGGAATTGGGAAGGTCGAATTAGAGGATGTGAACCCACATTTGCGTGGAGGGAGAGTGGAAAACCATTTAGGAAAAACCACCCCAGTTCACCCGACCGAGATACGAACCTAGAATTCCCCGTCCTCAACACTCGAGCTCAACACGTCTAGCACGTTAGCCAACTACGCCACCGAGGCGGGTAGCTATTACGCCCTTACTAAACAACTTGACCCCGACGCTGATTGCCTGAATTTGGTCACGTGACCACGCCTCCTCGCTCTATGATTGGCTGCTATAAATAGCCTCCTTCCCCCCAACCCTGACCTACTTTCCACATCCGTATGATTTACCGTTATTCCCCCCCACCCCACCCATGACCTCTTTTCACTCCTCCTGCCACTCTTCCCCCTCATCCCCCTCTTCCCTACAGCCCCCTCGATTACCAACCCCGGACATGTTGGTTCTTGCTGATTAATTATTGTTAATTGATTATTGTTAATTAATTAATTGGTAGGATAGAAGTGTTGGAGTTTTTATTCATTGATTAGGGCGCTGTAGTTTATTAGAACCTCGCGCTATGGCTGACAGGCCTAGAATGAACATTGGTTCTTCCACCACCATGGACTCTCCAGCAAGAACCTCGCGCTATAGCTGTCGTTGCTAGAGAGTGATAAATGGTTCCCCCTGCCTTGAGACAATCTCCCTCCTTCGCAACCCTGGCGCCAGTATGTTGGCCTGACAAGACGAGTTGGGACAAGAATATATATTGAGGTAATTGTCCCGGGCAACGGGTTTTCCCTGGCACCAATATGTTGGCCCAAAAAGACGAGTTGAGACAAAAATAGATATTGAGGTCATTGACCCGGGCAACATTTTTTCCCTGGCGGCTCACGCGACAAGAATAGATCGTGAACTAGGTCAGTGTGTCGCAACCACTTTAGGTTTTCCCTGGCGCCAGTATGTCGGCCTGACAAGACGAGTTGAGACAAGATTAGATATCGAGGTCATTGACCCTGGCAACGGTTTATTCCTTGTGCCAGGTTGGCGGGCAGACAAGACAAGTTGGGACAAGAATATATCGTGACCCTGTACTTCTTCTTGCATCATGTAACGTCAAACGAGGGAGGGAGGGGGTGGCTATAAAGAGAAGCGCCCACCTGGTTGTCTATTATAAGCGTTTGTAGAGCGGTTCAAGATGGACAAGTTACAGCAGCTGGTAAATATTGTCGACGCCGTGCAGATCGTAAAATTTTGTGATCTAACCGTAGATCAAAAGTACTCAGTGGATAAATTAAAAGCTGTCAATACAAAGTTCGGGAGACGCCTGATAGCCTATCTAGACGGCGAATTTTGTGTATTTTTACCCTGTCGTTTTGGTACTCTTACAGATGAAGACATGTGTGAATTAAATAAAGAAAAACTGGTATTTACCTGCGCCGGAGTAAAACCCGGTTCACCTACCATTGTGAAATTTGATCGCGTTTAAGAGTCGGCGCAGTTAACAACGACAAAATTCGGGCAGCGGTGCGATTAGTTCAGAACGTTTAGCTCTCAGATACGCTCATTATGCTTAGAACAGGCTATATTAATTTAATGTTTGTGGGTAATACGATTGAGGGGTGTGCCTATATGATTGGAAAGAATGGTCACAGTGTGGCGGTGAGTGATATACATGTAATTTACAAAATAGAGGAGCGAGGCTATATCGAGTTTTGCAACTCTACCTGTCACACGATAAGAGCGATGGAAGTACTACCCTACGAGAGAATCGAAAAGACTTACATGTGTGATATAACGTGCGCCATTTACAATTTCCGCAAGGGGGACGTTTGTGACCGTGTTACCACCCCCCCCCATCACCCACCATCATCCTTCGCGATGCTACCGCCACCGCCGCCCACAGAGTCACCCAAGTACCCGCCACCAGAGTCTTCTAACTACCAGTCAGCACCACCGAAGGAGGTAAAGACCGAAGAACCCGTAAATCTCGAGGATTTAACAATGTACAAAAATTATTCAAATGCTAAAATTATAGGTGAAACGCCCAACGACTATAAGCTTGGTCTGGGCCGTTTCGGTAACATTTTCCATCCAAAGTCAATCTATTATTTGGATTGTAAGCGATTTAAATCTAAATAACGCTGTATGATATATCTCGGAGGACAAAGTGTGATGTTTAAAAGTGAATTAATAAACTAGACGTGCTCAGGTGTTTGTAGCACTCTGCTGGCGTCATCGGAGCTACCGGTGACATTTTGAAAAGGGTGAGAGGAGGGAACGCAGTTTGTGTGTAGAGCGATAGTGTTTATTTTGCTGCATCTCCAATTGACATTATGCCATTTAAATGCTGCGGATCCTACGCAAAGCTCTCCAATCTTATTCGGCACAAACATCAAACACCTCCAAATGCTGCTCACCAGGATGCCTGTTGGGATGAGAAGGTATTGTGCAGTGCGTTGTACCTGAGGAATACAACCGTGTCAAGTGCTTAAACGAACTTGTGAATAACCAAATTTATACCGTTGTGCTATCGGAAGAGAACCGAATGTTATTTTGTTCGAGTTTGCTGGAAGAGTAAGATTGGCAAGTGAAAAGTGTGGAGACATTGTCAATATACGTTCTAGAGCCTCTCAGCGTGCCCTTTTGGGGGTGGGCTCCTAATCATTTTCTAGATGGTAGATGTATTTTATATGTATTGGTCAAAGACTTGAATAATATTGCTGCTTGTTGTTGTTATGAATGTTTTAAATTAAACATTACTGATTGTCAATAAAAAAACTGCCAATAAAATGTTATTATTTTAAACCCATAAATAAGTTGGATGGAGAATCAAAAACATGAAGGAGATGTCAACATTGTTGTTGTGACTTAGGTTGCTACCCAAAGAGAAAGTATTTTGTCCATAATCTTTGAGATGGTGCTTCTATGATAGGAGAGAGAGGGTGTAGACTTTAAAACGCAAACATAACAGTTTTATAATATTTATTCCCACAACACTTAAACAGCAAAAAGAAATTTAATGTCTGCAAAAAATATTTAACTTTTACAAAAAATCACAAGTAATACACCTATGAGGATCTTAAAAGTATTTTAAATTAATATGTTGTCACGTTTTAAATATGAAACTATATACGCTGAGGATCTTGAAATTATTTTAAATTAATATGCTGTTACGTTTTAAATATGAAACTATATACGCTGACATAATATATAATATTTACACTAAACAAATTATCCACTTAAACAACAAAGAAATTTAATGTTAGCAAAAAATATATATTTTGATATAATATATTTAATATATTTGTAATTAATAGAAAAGGGAGGATTAACATAATTTCATGGCGTACTGTTTACATATTATATATCAAGGGTCGAATAACGGGGTAGCAGCTTTCTCATCACATCGTCTATATCGATATCCGGATCACTATCTTCAGCTGGAGAGTTTGTAATTAATATTGGCGAATACTAGGGGATTGGGGATACTAGGTTTATTGTAGGAATACTATAGTTGGTTCTTTTTGCGGATCTTGAAAACGTGTTTCGGATAGGTCGTATTGCGCTCCTCTTGTCAATGCGACCATTCCGAACCGCTGAAGGTTGCGCGTGTGAAATAGTTTTCGGGGGTCCAGAAGTACCTGGAGACTGCAGTGTCTGAAACGCTGGAGACAGGGCGTCCAGAGGTTCCCTAAATTCCTGCATGCCCCTCAGGGAGCCGTCTGGAGACATCAGATCTTGAAACATCCGAGGCAGGGTGCCCAGAGGTTCCCTAATGTCCTGCACGCCCCGCAGAGAGCCGACTGGAGACAACAGATCCTGTAACGCCTGAGGCAGGGTGCCCAGAGATTCCCTAATGCAATGAACGCCCCGCAGGGAGCCGACTGGAGACAACAGATCCTGTAACGCCTGAGGCAGGGTGCCCAGAGGTTCCCTAATGCCCTGCACGCCCCGCAGGGAGCCGACTGGAGACAACAGATCCTGTAACGCCTGAGGCGGGCGCTGGAGGCGCGGTGCATTCTGCGATGTACTGCAGGCCTGTAGGTCCCGGAGGGAGTCCCCGACTTGGTCTTCTTGGGGCTGTATGCCTCCGGTGGAAAGCCCCACGTCAGGAGCCACGATGGTCGTCGGTAGCGGCTCCCTTGAGGGCCGGTGACGGACGATGTCAGCCAGATAGGCGACCATAGCCTCTATGATATTGTCAGCCAATCTTGTACTTTCCTTGTCCTGTGCTATTTCGGCGGCCTGTTGAACAGCCGTGAGATCATTGGCGCTCCACCAAGTCTCATCTACGCAATTAGACTAGGTTTTAATAAAGTGTTTGCCAATGTTAAAGCGTTATTAAAGTGTGTAAGGTGCGTTCTTAAAAAATATTTAACTTTTCACAAAAAAAATCAAAAGTAATACAATCATGAGGATCTTGAAATTATTATTAATTACTATGTTGTTGCGTTATAAATGTCTAAGTCAAAATAATGTGGCAACAGCTTGCGCATCACTGAATCTAGATCAAAATCGTCATCAATCGGAGTGGTGATTAATTTTAAATCTGGTGATTTGGTATTTATAAAAAAAAAAATTATTATTTATAATGAAAAAAACCTTCTCCCTAGATTTTCCCTGTTGATTAAAAAAACAATTAAATTTTATATATATTGTCGTAAGTATACTACGCTTAAATTAGTTTATTTTAGATAAATAGTAACTGTATTATTGATAATGTAAAAGAGCCCATGTGTTAATATAATTGTCATAATACCACCAGGTATTTAATATATTAATGTTATATTTATTGTAATACAAAATAGGTGGAAATAAGTGGTGTGAGACTATATATGTAAAATAAAACTTAAATCATGCATACTATAGTCATTTGTAAACGTGTGCTATAATATTACTTTCTAGATATTTCAGACAATATTGTGACTTATAAGAGTCCAATAACCATAGTCACATGCACCTCTCAGAACTCATGATTGGACCATTTGTTCACTAATGACTCGATATCTTGTTGGAATAATTGTATGTAAGTGTACCCGGAGGGAGAATTAAAAAAAGTCTATTAGAAAACCTCCCCGGCGCTGATGAAGGAATCTATAGTATGGCGTTGTCCTCACGGGCATACACAGTGTCGGTGGCATGTAGAACTGTCGTAGGACGTCACGGACGTCGCAATCCTCTACTTCATCAAAGGAACGCTTCTTGGAAGAGTCGTTCTTCAGCAAACATTTATTGTTCAGAGTTTGAGCAAATGGCGGGGTGTCATTCAGTACAGATGTCTCAGAACTCCTGGTGTTAGTCCCAGAGAGAGGGCTCACGACATCACCATCTTCGCAAGGAGTATCTCTAGAGAAACCGGACGGCCTATAGCACAGGGGATATGACTGGGCCTGCTGTTTCTGTAACTTCTCTTCTTCAACATTTTTCAGTAGGCGTTTCATCGCGTTTTTGATCAGCACCAATTTTCTAAAGTAATTCTTAGAGGCCTTTATTTTCTTCAGTTTATTTTTAAAAATCTTTATCATGGTAGGTCTAATAAGCAGTGCAGAAGTGGTTGCCTTACGATCAGGTGCAGGGTTGTCACCTGCAGCACATTCAACTCCATCTCACCTTGGCTGTTGTGGGTCAATAAGCACGAACCGAGGATATAAAAATAGTTTTACATGATCGCGAATAATAAGTGATTATTAGAGTTATTTATATTAATATTTATCAAAACTGCCTCTAAGAAATATGTTTATATTTATATAAGGTATTCTAAGGTGTATTAATGCATAGCTCACCACACCAAGAGTCAAACATAGATTCTCTAATCTAAACGCTAATATAGAATAGAATTGAGAGGTGCGCGCTATACCGATATAACTCACGTGAAGGGGTTCGAACCACGATCTCCGCACCGTCCTCGTTGAGAAGAAAAAATCCACAGGGTCGACACGTTAGGAATCTCTTCTTCACTAATGATGTATTAGGTGCTCCTACAAACCCGTTAACTCAACAAATAGTAACGCGTGTCATTCCTATTGACATGTTTTTAAATATCATGAGCGATTACATCCAGGGAATATATTAGGGTGGTTTCTACTATCCCTAAACAATATTATGAAGCCCATAAGTAGGCTTTCCTCGCAACATCTGTTCAAGTTATTTGTAATCTAAACATCAAACAATTCCTATCAACTCTTAGGGTCATAAGTTTTATGTTGCAATGTCAAACAAACACTCCAAGAGTACCCATTTAACCCAACACCTTAGTTTAGTTGGTAGAGTATCTGTCCACTGAATTAAGGATTCCCCCTCGAATCTTGGGTGTGTGAAATAGGGCTAGTTTTCCACTCTCACACCATGCAAATGCGTGTTTACTTCATCTAAATTCAGCCTTTCCAAATGTTAATACATTAGTACTTAAGCGTATAACGCAAACGGGTAGTAAGCTGTTGTGTTAAATAATAATAATAATAATAATAATAATAAATTACGTCCAAGTTTGCATTTTAGAAATAAATTTTGATAATATTTATAGGAAGTTAGGGGTTTGACCCTAACCGGTTAGACCAAAATGTTGCCTCAAACATGGTTTATGAATAGATTAAACAGATGTTAGCTTTTAGAACAGTCACAAATTTAAAATTAAATCAAACACTTTTTAAGTTATGTAAAAGAAGATAATTGAAATACCTGATGTGGATGTTATTGAATTTGCCATTGTCCTGCTTAATCAACCGTTCCGTAACTTATTATTATTTTCACAAGAAGAAGACAGGGTTACTCAAAATCAGCTATATATATAGGAACCAAATCCCATTTTCTCTAGAGAAGCATTGAACCGTTCTTTCTAATTTAGATCAAGATAGAATCAGTAATTACTATTTGTCTCATCATTGAGGTAGTAATATTAATATTCAGCCACGCTTATTGCTTTAAAATGAATCGATACAGTTGAAATTAAGTTGAAATGATCACCGGTTTACCTGAATTTCTTCAATTATTTCTAGCAGCGCCTATTAATAACTGTTTAGGTTACACGCCATGTACTAATTACACTAGTATTTTAGGGATAAGAGTTTAGAGGAAGTGTACCCACATTATCGCGGAGGGAGAGTGGAAAACCATTTAGGAATAAACACCCTTAGTATACGCGACTGGGATCGAACCCCAATTTTCCCATTTTTAACAGTTCAGGCTATTGCGAGAGTAGACATCAAAGCGGATTCTTGATTTAATAAATTAAATTTTAGTTGTTCTAGTTAGCTATTTTGTATTTTTTGCATAATTTCTTTGAGCCTTAGTTAAATAATTGATTATTTTGATTACAGTGACTTTAATTTGCCCAATGATCATTGGCTTTGTAATTCATTTGAGATAAAGTTTACCCTCTAATACAAAAAATTAAAATAGTTTTATTCTTTTTTTTTTAAGTGTATGTAAGAAAAAATACTTAAAACTAATCTTTAGATTGATTGATAATATATTGTACGTATAGCTTAAATTTTTAGAGGCCATAGTTTTGAATTTTAAACATGTACGATAAGAGCAGTTTGAATATATTAGCGACAGATTGTTAAGTAGTGTAACATAACACCCCCTTTATTAATATACTAATACATATTCAGAAGAAAAAAATTACACCTTGACACGAGAATCGAACCCGGGAACCTTTGGTTTACATATATTTATTACCTATGTATCTTAGTACACGTGTTCTGGTTTGTTCCCCATTAAGGCGTAAGGTATACTCGTAAATATACATATATATATATATATTTCTAAAACTATAATTTTTTAATATATAAATATTTCAAGTATACTTTTCGTGGTGTGAGTTATATTTGTAAAACTTTTATTTGCGTCACTACTGAATGATTTTGGGCATCAAATGTAAATTATTGTTAAAGTAATCCGTTTAATATGGAACCCGAAGTTAGTTAAATCCCATACAGACACAAACGATCCGTGTTGAACTAGACTACGGAGGAAAGTGGAGATTGCGGTTCGATTCTCGGTTGGGTGTACTACAAATAAACACAGACAATTCATTCCAGGCATTAGGCATTTACATTATTTGAAAGAAATTAATATTTTGATGTGGATAACTCCTGCTAAGAGAAAAAAATGGACTTGCCGTTTAAGGGGCGATGTTGGAAAATATATATATACTTTTGCGAGCAGTGTATGTGTGTGTGTGTAAATATTCCATGGTCTGTCGCTTTTTACAGAACTTTATAATTGCTAAAGGTTCGAATCTCTTGTTATTATATTAGAAACTCACGCGTAGTTTACTTGCGTCAATATACAGCAAGCTTGATAGCGTATTTTGAAATATTTAACTACTTGACATTCATAAGTCTTGTCAGAGGTGAAGGAAGGGTTTGAAAATCTGTACCAGGACATAGGATTGAACCTCAAACCCCCTAGCACTTGAAAAGGTGGTCAATGACCGAGTATTCCTGTGCTGATAATTATATCGCTTTTTCAATCAGAAATATTATTATTGATTTTGAACATCTCCAAACTAGATACCTTATTTTATTACAGACGGCGCTAAGCTAAATACCTGTTTCATATTCGTTATAGATAAAATTTAAATCCTAATAATTACCAAGCATTAGCCATTTCATTTATTTGTACTTAGTCCGCTCTTGCATCGGATGAGAGACTTGTTAACATAGAGCACTCCGATGTCCGAAGTTGTGCGGTGTTATCGCCTATTAAGGGATAACAAATAGTTTCAGCGTTTATATTAAAACCGAACGGGCTGTCAATGACCGAGTAATCCTGTACTAATAATTATATCGCTTTTTCAATCAGAAATATTATTGATTTTGAACATCTCCAAACTAGAATCCTTTTTTTTATTACAGGAGGCTAGAAAGCTTGATAGAGGCTTAGCATTCACAAGCCTTGTCAGAGGGGGAAAGGTGGGTTTGAAAATCTGTGCCAGGACCGAGGATTGAACCCCAGACCTTCTAACACAGAAGTCAGTTGAAAATCGGTTTGGGACGTCTATCAATGACAGAGTAATCATAAATAAAAAAACTTTCGGTACTAATAATTATATCGCTTTTTTTAGCAGGAGAGAGAGAGAAATAAGGTTTTTTCAAGCGTTCCAGGTTTGAATCCTGTGTCAAGCAGTTAGCGGAACATTTCTTCGTTTGTAATTATGACTGGCTTCGATGAACTCACAAGGTTCAGTGATAACGGGATCGTGGACAATATGGTCTGCGGTTAAAACCGTATGTTTAAATTTACATTCAATGAGCTCAGGAGGTCGTGTACCTCCAAGGAGGTTAATGAATGAGTCTGTAAGGAGCACAGATGTATAAATTTAACATTTATTTTCCTCAATGCGGTCGTGTCATCTAACGACCTTCACGGATCAGCTATGTAGCCTCGCTCCTATACTTTGTAAATTACATGACTACCGCCCACCAACACCCTGTGAGCATTCTCTACCGTCATATAGGCACGCCCCTCAATCGTATGACCCACGTGTGTGTGTGTGTGAGAGAGAGAGAGAGAGAGAAGCTGTCATAGACCTGGGCGGTGGAGATCGTGGTTCGATTCTCGGCTGTGTGTACGTAGGGAGGTAGTTTGAGCCCATACCTGCACTTGAAAGATTTTGTTTATGATTTCACCCTCTCAGGGTAGCAATCTAAAGTCACATCAATTACAATTTATAAATGAATATATCAATGTTTCCATCTCCTTCCTGTCTTTGACCCTCCTAGGATTTCCAGAGCTAAGTTGTCAGCCTCACAATTATAATTTTTTCTGTTCTTATCCAAAACTAGAACAGAGGTGAACTGAAGCCTTTAATATTTGGAAATTCTTTTTGTCAACATGATTTTCTACTCTCGCAGTAGACAATACTACTAATGACGGGGGGGGGGGGGGGGGGGAGGTCAAAGTTCGAATCTCGGTCAGATGTAGTGATTCCTGTTTTCCATTCTTCCTCCTCACAAATGCGGTGGTACAATTCCTCTAAATCCCTAAAATCATGAGCATAATTAGTACAAAGCTGTATAAACTGTTCGGTCACGCAAAAGCGGGTGCGTTTAGCAGCGTAAAGATGTAGTAAGGAATTATTTGATTGAATTACCATTACAACAGCCATTAGCGATGCTAACGTTTGCACAAACTATGCGTGTTTCCACTCTCCCTCTACGCAATTGTTGGTACACGCACGTGCACAAACGGACGCGCATACCACCCTTAGCACAAAATGAATAAGCTTAGTTTAGCAAACAGTGGTGCAAACTGGCGGCGCCCAAACCTACTTGATTATTATGGCGTATAAATATGTGAGAGTAGCTATGGTAACTTTTCTATCTTTAAGATAAGGCTATTCCTATACAATAACACCCCCTCTGTTCACGTGGGGAAGATTTGAAGATTGAAACTAATATTCTCGCACAAATCGGCGCTTATTTCACTCTTGAAAAGTACGTGTGCCAACTCCCATATTAATTTTTTCGGGTATTATCTAAAATAAAATAATTTAAGTGAATATGTGTGTGTGTGTAAATATTCCATGGTCTGTCACTTTTTACAGAACTTTAAATTTGCCAAAGGTCCGAATCTCTTGTCAATCAAGAGCTCTGTGGTAAGCCGTTGATCGTAGTTCAAGTTTATGCCAAAAGATGGCGGTAGCATCCATCCAGAAACAGGTTCTGTTAGCGAGCGCCTCTCCATTAAGCAAGCGGGTATTTTAGTTCATGTGTATCACAATTGATTTTGAACTATGTATGATCTTTTGCAAAAGTTAAATATATTATTATATCAAGATATTTTTGCGAACATTAAATTTCTTGCTGCTGTTTAAGTGACTAATTTTCTTAGTGTAAATGTTATATATTATGTCAGCGTATATAGTTTCATATTAAAATGTAACAACATATTAATTAAAATAACTTCAAGATCATCATAAGTGTATTACTTATGAATTTTTTTAAGTTTAAAATATTATTATATCAAAATATTTTTGCAGACATTAATTTCTTTTTTGTAAAAGTTAAATATATTATTATATCAAATATTTTTGTGAACATTATAATTGTTACTGTTTAAGTGACTAATTTGCTAGTGTAAATGTTTATATTATGTCAACGTATATCTAAATTAAATAAATAAACTTAGCACACAAATATTTGGTAAATATGGCGTGGGCGATGGAGAGTTTTTATTGTGATTCTAGCTTTGGTATAATTGTGGTGGTTTTCTCCTGGGAAGGTTTCCCAACCTCTCTCCATTCAAATGCGGCTACATTTACTATGAATTACTTCTGTCCAATCTCTTGAATAATACGGACAGTTCGAATGGATAGTAAGTCACGATGCACACAAATATAAATTAGACTTATTATTATCACCACGTATTACTACCCGTTCGGTTTATATACACTTACGATAATGTGCAATGGTAGTGTGATTGGGGGACCTACACTTTAACGTGGGATCCGAACCACCGTGTAGGCTTGGCATTCCACACATACATAAGTCATGTCAGAGGTGACGGAAGGAAGGGTTTGGCAATCTGTATCAGGACCTGGGATTGAACCTCCACTTGGGAAATCTGGCTACAACATTCGATGAGCTCAAGTGCTCGAGTGTTGTATAACTGTAAAATCGAAGTTATCAAAACCCGATGTTTAAATTTACATTCGATGAGCTACAGGTTAATTAGTCTGTAAGGAGCACAGATATTTAAATTTAACATTTCTTTTCCTCTATGCGGTCACGTCATCTAACGACCTTCACGGCTCATTACCGGGAGGGAGATTCCCGGTGAAATGCTGACAGGCAGTCAGCTGAGGAAGGGGGGAGGCTGTCAGTCAGCCATCCCCAACTGGAGAGAAAGGTTCACACACTGGTCGGCGTGAGCCACGGAGGGTTCGCATGTTCCCCCCTAATAAATAACACCCAAATTAATGAATAAAAACTCCAACACCTCTATCCTACCAATTAATTAATCAACATAAATCAATTAACAATAATTAATCATCAAGAACCTACATGTCCGGGGTTTGTAGGCGGAGAGGGTGGTAGGGGAAGGGAAAGAGGGGAGGGTGCTGCAGCGTAGGACAGGGAAATTAGGTTAGGGCGTGGGGTGGGGGGAATAACGGTAAATCATACTGATGTGGAAAGTAGGTCAGGAATGGGGAAGGAGGCTATTTATAGCAGCCAATCAGAGAGCAAGGAGGCGTGGTCACGTGACCAAATCCAGCCAATCAGCGTTGGGGTCAAGTTGATTTGTAAGGGCGTACTAGCTACTTCTCTATAATAAATCTTCACTCACTTTTTGGGTAAAAGTTTCTCGTCAAAGGCTATCAACTATAATTATATATTTAATTTTCACTGTGCATTTTGAAAAAATTCTTATATTTTCCCCGTCATGCCCCAATGAGAACTTTAAAATGAACCCTCTCCCAGATCTATACCTATTAGTTGCACAAACAACTCAAGTACCTAACTATGGAATTATATTATTTTTAAACAAACACTAATATTGTATTTGCCAATATACAGCTATATACAAATCATGGTTTCCATGGTGATGTAAACAAAGAATGATAGT
The DNA here is from genome assembly GCA_039000515.1 of Timema cristinae. Classification (NCBI taxonomy): domain Eukaryota; kingdom Metazoa; phylum Arthropoda; class Insecta; order Phasmatodea; family Timematidae; genus Timema; species Timema cristinae. Next base: position 46,459,674 of record JBCFYV010002255.1, read on the forward strand.
ACAGATGGACCACTGCCCACACAGAAGAAAAAGATGCAAAATTCGCTATGAAAACTGGGTTTTAGTTTTAGGCCATAATTTTTAACGGCATCCTGATTCCCTAGTTTTTAAAATGAGTGTTTGTTTGTCAAAATATGTTCAGTCATTTCCTCGTAGTTTATATTGCCGGAAACGGGATTATCAAATTATAAATAAGATATAAAATAAAGAGTGTGATTAAATGTGATATTGAAAATGAGAGTGAAAGTGTTTGAGTATGATTGTATAAGCGTGTTACCCGCCTTGGAGGCGTAGTTGGTTAACGCGCTAGTCGTGTTGAGCCCGATTACAAAGGACGGAAAGATCGAGGTTCGAATCGCGGTCGGGTGAACTGGGGTGGTTTTTCCTAAATGGTTTTCCACTCTCCCTCCACACAAAAGTGGGCTCACTTCCTCTAATTAAACCTTCCTTATTCCTAATCCATTAGCGTAATTAGTACTTAAAGCGTATAACCCAAACGGGTGCTAAATAGTAATAATAATAATAATAATAATAATAATAATAATAATAATAATAATATAAAGCTTGTAGGTGAGTGTTAGTGTGAGAAAGTGAGTGTAAGAGACTGAGAATAACCAATTGAGAGAGATCGAGTGAGTGTGAGTGTGAGTAAGTGAGTATAAGGGACTGAGAATAACCAATTGAGAGAAATCGAGTGAGTGTGAGAAAGTGAGTATAAGACTCTGAGAATAACCAATTGAGAGAGATCGTGTGAGTGTGAGTGTGAGTGTGAGAAAGTGAGTGTAAGAGACTGAAAATAACCAATTGAGAGAAATAGAGTTAGTGTGAGTGTGAGAAAGTGAGTGTAAGAGACTGAGAATAACCAATTGAGAGAGATAGAGTGAGTGTGAGTGTGAGAAAGTGAGTGTAAGAGACTGAGAATAACCAATTGAGAATGATCGAGTGAGTGTGAGTGTGAGAAGTGAGTGTAAGAGACTGAGAATAACCAATTGAGAGAAATCGAGTGAGTGTGAGTGTAAGTTTATGTGCTAGAACGATATATACTGGGCGAAGAGAAAAATGTGTGTGTGTGTTTGTGAGGAGAGAGAGTGGGAGAGCGTAAGAGAGTCTGATGGGGAGAGAGAATGTTAAACTCTAGATGTGGTACTCAAACATTTCAAATATCACTCCTTCAAAATTAATTAACAACATTGAAACATAGCTCAACTCACAGCATTTGTAAGAATGTGAAAAGCTAGATGGGGTACACAAAACATTAATTGTAATTGTCGTTTCTATCGTTTTTGTTCTTATAATACATTCCAATACATATTTGAACATCACGCATGAAACAAAATATAGACACTATTTTTACGAACTTAACAACTTAACCTTTTAATTTTTGAATTATGCTCAATATTATTGATTTAAATGCCCTCCATAAAGGTTTAGAGAAGGTAACACACACATAAAGAAAGAAATACAAATAATACAGAGTTTTATTAATGAGACATATAACAAAGTACAGTATGTGACATTAAGGATAGTTAATTTGGTTTCCGTTGTCTTCTGTAATAAATATAATGTGATTCTAGAATGTAGTATCACAACAAGAAGATAAAAAATACATAATAAATTGAAAACAAAATGTCCAGTATCATGAGCCTTGTGAGTACAGGAAAATGAGCAAATAGGGGTTAACTAAAGCAAATTACTGTTTGGGATCAATATCCAGGATCATAAAGGCTCTCGAGAAGACAATCCCTACAACTCGCCTACTACAACAAAGTGAACAGTGGTGGGTCAATAATTATAAACCTTTTAAGAAATCCCTTGAACTGACCTTAAGAAAGAGCTCGTTCGGTTTAATGTCTGTACCTCAAAGCACATGACCACTAACCCATCATCTTATGCTCACTCAGGTTCTTAAGAACTTCCTTAACTGGGGCTAATTATTATCCCCTTTTAAGAGGGAGCTATAGTGGCCACACTCACGAACAAAACATGTCTACAAGGTATACCCAGCTAGTCCAAGTACAACGAGTATACGACATAAGGAGGCCGTCTACACGGCTGCAAATAAACTAGTAATAATGATATAAAGGCTGCCCGAGAGCAGAGCCTATAATAAGCAGTAAAATACAAGATCACATAATAACACAATACAAGATACTTAACCAGGGACTACTCAGATTGTCTGCTACAGTATAGAAGGTACAGTTTGAGACCCGATCAGTCGTAAATTATTACAAGTTGTGTTTCTTATTCTTCTCGAGTGGTTTAAATCAATTTCCCGACTGAGAAGGAAAAAACAAGGGGAGAACAACTTACTGCTACAGCGAATGCTCAAAGATGGCAATACGAAATGAGTGAAGCCCCAACATTACAGTTTCTTGATATAGTTGATCACTGCATCTGAACGAAATTAATCTTATAGGCAATTACCTCGAAACACACACACACATAGACATTTAGGTCAGTAGGGCAGTTCATGAAACATAATACGATCTCTTGAGAGGTGAAAAAGTCACATGCTTGTGTGAGCTAATATCCATTAGTTGGCACAAATTATTAACGATAGCAACATTCCAATAAAAGATAAATGTTTCCCTTGTTTAGGCATCTCAATCTAGATGTGTTTTGACCAGCATCAAAAGAGAGATATTCAACCAAAGAGAGAATTGTGATATGTTCGGACAAACAAATAAAAATTGAGTTGTTATTTTTTAGCCAAAAATATATATTTTTATGGAGAGATTTACAGCAATGCAGCAAATAACGGTTTCCATAGTGGTTAAACAAAGAATGAAAAACTGAAAATTATCTGTGAAAATCTGGTTTTCGTGGAAAACTACTATTTTTCCCGACATCCTGGATTCCTAACCATTTAAATCAGTGGTCGTTTATCAAAATCTCTTCAGTCACTTCCTCGTAATTTCTATTACCGTAAACGGGTTTATATATATATGTCTTTGAAATGTAGAATCGATTGTAATGCTCTTTGGTGGACCAAAATTTTCCTCTTTTCTCGATGTTTCTTTTATGCTATTTGGTGGAACGTAATACTCTTATTTACAATATGTTTTTGCAACAATGTCAATCATTTTATTTCCCATATCTTACGATTTTTAAGTAAATTCTATATAAAGTAGCGAGAAAGTTTGTGTACCATTTATACAAATATTTATGTTTTCGTCAGAAATTTGGGCCACCGAACGAAATTGTTTTCTGGCTACGTGCTTGATCTATTATACCTTACAATATTATTATCACTATGGTACTTCAATACTTTTTAAACACGCAACATACTAACCAACTTAACCTAACATTGCAACTCGATATACACCTCTAGAACTCAAGTATATAGGTGCATATATATTTAATAATTGAACAGAATAATACGTTCGTATACAAATGAAAAAAAGAAATTAGAATGTATCCCTCTAGACGGAGCAGACGGACGATGAGGGGGAAAACCATCCTCGGTACACAAGCGCGACAGGGATTCGAACTAATCTCTTCGGGCGAGCGTGAGAACCAAATGAGAGAGAGATAGAATAATAAAATTAGTGATGTAGCAACATATGTGTCGAGTTGAAATGTGAAAACGGCCAAAGCTATTATTTATTTATGCTTACTCCATCATTGACATCTGAATACGGGATTCGAACCCGGATGCGGTTAGCACAGATGGGCGGCCCGGAACGCAAGAGAGAATACAAGACCGAAAATCTCAATATCTTATAAAACTTTTATAAAAATTCATAAGTATTATTTAATGCTCGAAACTATATAAATTAGCCACTTAAACCTAATGACAAGATTAGAGGAAGTGTATCCACATTTGCACTGAGGGAGAATGGAAAGTCTTTTATAAAACCTTCCTGGAATCCCAGTCAGGGGCTGGCAATATACATGTCTCAACATTGCCAGAGCTCAGAGTAGTAAACATTAAGCTTTAGCAAACAAATAATTATTTGGGCTGTAGGAGGAACCAGTATACTTTTAATATTTATCATTTCCACCAGTTTCACTGCTTAAATGTATTTTAAGATCAGGAGTCAAATTCATAAACATTTAAAATGAATCTCTGTGTACCCGCATTTGCGAGATTTGATGGGTCAAAAATAATTAGCGACAAGATTTGAACTCAAATTAGCGTTTGTCGATCTATCAGCCCACCTCCTAGCTTTGTGTACCCGCATTTGCGCGTCCGGTTGTGCACGTGCGTTTACCTACAATTGCGTAGAGGGAGAGTGGAAAACACGCATCACCACATACGACCGAGATTCGAACTTTGATCTCCCCCGTCATTAGTAGTATTGTCTACTGCGAGAGTAGCGTGTTAGACCACACAGCCATCGAGTTGCGTGAAATCAGGTTGAAGAAAAGAATTTCCAAAAATTAAAGGCCTCCGTTCACCTCTGTTCTACTTTTGGATAAGAACCGAAAAAAGTATAATTGTGAGGCCAACACCTTAGCTCTGAAAATCCTAGGAGAATTAAAGACAGAAAGGAGATGGCAACATTGACATATTCATTTATAAATTGTAATTGTTGTGACTTTAGATTGCTACCCTGAGAGGGTGAAATCATAAAAAAAACCTTTCAAGTGCAGGTATGGGCTCAAACTACCTCCCTCAGTACACACAGCCGAGAATCGAACCGCGATCTCCACCGTCCTCCGTAGTCTAACTCAACATGGATCGTTTGTGTCTGTATGTAATTTAACTAACTTTATAGGTCGTAAAGAATAGTTAATTTTGGTAGGGGGTCGATGGAAGTGTACCCCACAGTTGCCTGAACAGAGCATCGAGCAGACGCGTCTATCCACCTCGTTAGCTAGAAGGTGTCTGATAGATAATGGTATTCACAAAGACCTGATACGGGTTGCGCAGTCAAAGATGCGTATTGCACAAGCTATGCCATTGGCATAAAACTTGAACTACGATCGGCAGCTTACCACTGAGCTCCTGACGAGTAGGAAAATATTTCTATTCAGAGCTCCTCGCTTATTCACACTAATAGTATAGGACCAAAGAAGGTTGAATGTATAGGAAATGTACCTTCATTTGCGTGGAGGGACGGGAAACCCTGTAAATATGTGGATATCGCTTATAATAAGACGCGGAAAATAGACAAAAACGTTAATCTCGCGTGATTTGATTAAAAAAACTAGAGTGATTTGACTTAGATTTTAAAATAAATTATAAAATACGCTGCTGGTACAACAAGGCGGTCTTCATTGTTGTCGTCCCACATCTTGACTGAATGAAAAGACTCAGTGTACAGTTTGTGACCACAAGGTGTCATGTTGGTCTAGGCGAAAGGGTGTCAGACTTCTGTGCTAGGGGTCAGGGGTTCAATCCTCAGCCCCGTCCCTCTTTTCAATGAATAAATGTATTTCAATGCCAGTTAGCAGCTCCAACTCAACCTTGGTTATCTTTAAAAAATGCCGCCCATGCTAGTCCAGGGCTTGTGCAAAAATCTATACAGTCTAATTTATAATATTCAAAACACAAAGAGCAAAAGTATTGGATTTTTTAGCAACACGTCTTGCTAACAATTAGGTTTGAATGCCTATGTACTAAATCCATTGTGTTAGGTATGAAGAAGGTTTAACGCATTAGCGTGGAGAGATAGTGGAAAACCAATTTGGAAAAACCTCCCTCAACACACCCATTCGGAATCAAACATCAACTCCCTGTCTTAGACAGTCTAGTCTTTTGCGTAACTACCACCTTAGACCATGTGTTCTGTAAAATGTGATTTAAACATAATTAAACAGTACCTGGGTGACCGTTCACCTTTTGGGAGAAATACCCATGACACCAACCGGTAATCGAGTCAGGGACCCCCTAAGTTGGTAGTCAACAACACTGACTGCTATACCACAGGGCAAGTTTGTGCCTGAAATTCGATTATAAGACTTGGACTATAGCCTGACATGTTGTACAGAGAGTGGTCCTGACTATAAGACAGGGACTATACCATAACAGGCTGTATGGATAGTGTACATGAGTCAAATTCATAAACATTTTAAATGAATCTACGTGTACCCGCATTTGCGAGATTTTACTGGCCAAATAATAATTAGCGACAAGATTTGAACCCAAATTAGCGCATGTCGATCTATCAGCCCGCCTCCTAGCGCCATGTACCTGCATTAGCGCGTCCGCTTGTGCACGTGCGTGTACCCAGAATTGCGCAGAGGGAGAGTGGAAAGCACGCATAGTTTGTGCAAACTCAAACGATCTGGCACACACAAACTCTATGAATTTTAGCAACACGTACACGCTTAAGTACTAATTACGCTAATAGTGCAGGAATTGGGACGTAAGTACGCATTTGCGTAGAGGGAGAGTGGAAAACACCGCTAGTTTACATAGCCGAGAGTCCTAGAAAGTCTGTACGAGCACCACTAATGTCGCGAGGGTATTTGCTAAACAAAGTGTACTCGCGGTTGCACGTAGCATTGCGTTGGGCCAGCAAATCTGTTCGCGTCGTTAGGTAGGAGCGGTCTAACGAATAACAGGATCTGCAGAGGGTCTTATGGACAGATGTGTGTGGCGTAACCGCAGCAGATACAAGCGGCGTGCCCATTGAGAAGATTATAAATAGTTGTCAAATCAATACATTCGGTCATTTCAATTTCTAATAGGGTCATTTACGCATCAAGATGAGTTTTAACGCTCTGGAAGATTGTTTGGATTCAGTTATGTTGAAATTAATTTTGTATATATTAATTGGCTTTTTTTTGTTTTATACATCTAGGGCGTACAACGGTATTCTCTTTTTCTTGTTAGTTGAGGAGCCCCCAATTGTTGCCATGGGTATACAACCTGTGGTTCCCAATAGCCAAGACCAGTTGCGGAACTTTACAGAAAATGGGATTTGCTTGGCTGAAGGCGATTGGTCTATGTGTAATTAAAGGTATATGAGATATATTATATTCGAGACTTGTCGGTGTCTTTTCCCCCGTAAATGGTAAGTAATATATATTTATTTAATTTCAGACTACTGGGATCCATACGACTTGGATGAAGACTTGCGGGACAGCGTCATGACGTGCGGGACTGAGGCAAATCCTGTGGTCGGTGCTCAGCACATCGTTATCCTCTTCCCCTGGCTGGATCAGGCAACCCACGCAACACCCCCTGGCAGTCCTTCGACGGCACCCCCCTCGCCTGAGTCCCTCTACGGTGGTGGAAATATCCCTCCGATTTTTGCGCTGATTTGGACGCCATCGACCAGCTGATATGTAAGTACCATCTACCACTAGACACTATTTTGTAAATATACTATATGTGTATAAGTCATTCATGAGCTAAGTTTACCTGGATGACAGCTCGAAATGTTACTAGAAGCAATCCCTAATATATCACTACGCCAACAGCTGACATCTATCACTCCGAATGACTGTAATGAAAACAGATTGTACGATATTAATATGATAGTTAATCACAGAAATTTAGGACATTATTTATATATATATATATTTATATTTATATAATATATTTATATATATATATATATATATATATATATATTTGAGGTCAGACACAAAGTTTATTTATAGTTTTATTTCCCTAAAAAAATCTTAACATCACTTTCACAAAAACTTCTAATGAACATAGCTTCAAAACGGTGATTGACGAATTTAAACGATATGATTGAACATAACGGTAAATAAGTATTTTACAATGATGCAGACACGCCGATGATGAAAATAATTTATTCAGTTAAATATTTCAAAATACGATAAAATAATCATAAAATCATTTATTGTATGTAAAAAAATGACAATTTTCTCTTTTCCAAGTAAATACGAGGCCTGTATTAAAAGGTATTGATGTGTGCACTATATTACACAAAATCAGTAACGTTCCAAAACGAAAAAATAAGTACTTTTAATTTGAGAAAACTTAAGCTTACGTTATTTTAAATGTAATATATAACAGGTAGTTAAATATGTTTACATTTATAACAAAACTGTGATCTTTTACACGTGTTGGCAGTCCAAAACCAAAACATATGATTTTCGAACTGTCATCCAGGTAAAAACCTATTGTTAAAGTAATTAGCTCTCTCTCACACACACAAACCACCGTTATATCTTCACTAGTTTGAAACCTCTGTCAGCTGCTCATTTCACGGAGATTGTACTAGTTCATTTAGTGAATAAGAGATGGCGTTTGTTTACAGTTTATTCCAGGAGAAGTAAACTTAATTCTGTCCACTTTCATTATGACGTGTTTGCGTGGTTTTGTCTATTTATGGAGCCAGCAGACAGCTCCGAAAGCCTGTTTCAAACATTAATTTGAGAGAGACAAAGCCTATATGTATGCAGTGCCAAGGGACACTTATTCGGATCCAAACAGGGGCTGAAAATGAGAGTTTATTCTTCTTGGTCTAAATTTTTGTAGTTGTACTAGGGTGTATTTATTATACACACTTTGTGAAAGGTCCCGGGATCGGTTCTCTACATGGGTGAAAATGTATGATTAACCTTCATAGACTTAAATTAACTGCTGTGGTAGTTGTCCGAGGGTTCAACTGCATTTATTACATACACACTTTGTGAATGTTGGTTTCAGCTAAAGCAATTATGTAACATATTATATTAATACCAAAAGTATTATATATTTTAAAGAGATGATTTTGAGGTTCGAATATTACCAGGGTAAACCAGGGGAGTTTTTTTCACTCTCCCTCCAAGCAAATGATGACTCGCTTCACTGAAGGATGGTTTCAGCTAATGCAATTATGTAACATATTATATTAATACCAAAAGTATTATACAGTTTTAAGAGATGAGTTTGAGGTTCGAATCTTACCAGGGTAAGCTAGGAGCGTTTTTTTTCACTTTCCCTCCACGCAAATGCTGACTCACATGTGTGAATATTGGTTTCAGTTAAAGCAATTGTGTAACATATTATATTAATACCAAACATGTGTTATAGTTGAATTGGAGACCGGAAATGGGGGGACGGTCCTCCCACCACCGGTGGCTACTAGTCCCCCTCACCACACGTCAGGAGAACCGCTACCGAGCCTAGGAGACGGTGCTCGAGTCCCGGCTGCATTGAGTGAGATGGAGAGCGTGGTTGTCCCTCAACATGTGGAGCCGGTGACAGTGGGACCGTCTTCGGCCTCTCAATAGGGATTTAGTGGCCCGGTAAATAATGTAGGCAGGGCATTGTCAAATGGCGTCCCTCTTCGTATCGTGGAAGAGAGGATTAAAAAATTGAGACGTTTCATTTATATTTGTAGAGAAATTACCGTAGAGCTTGGTGCTCCAGCAAGCGATCATGACGCATTAAGCTGACTTGAAGAACAAATTACTAATTTATTCATTCAGCTGCAGGACCATGGCGTTAGCGCCGATGACCATGTGGGCCTACTTTTGAGTAGCACTGACTCTACGCTGAACCCTGGGTATGTTTCATTTAGGCAAGTAGATCAGTTAGACGCTCGAGCAATGCTTGATAACGTAAGTTGAGTGTTGCAAAGTAATAGTTTGTTTTTGAGTACAGCACCACTGTACGTTAAACTCAGCCATTTTAAGGAGCCTCGAGGGATTGGACGTTATTATTATAAACTCTTTCCCGCAAGCACATACAGCCATAAAAACCAAGGGATCAATACGATTCAAAATGGCGTGACCCTTTGCCTTGCCCGTGCCTTGGTTGTCACCAAAGCTATATGTGATAATAAAAGGGAACCAGGATGTATGGACGTGTACACCGTTAAACAGATTAACCAGGGTCGTTTAATTCAAAAACTCAAAGAAGAGGAACATGCCGTGATGCCCGTGTGAATTTTTGAAAGTTGGTGGAATATCTGAACTGAAACAATTTCAAGCATACCTTTCAGAATACAAAATCACGGTGTTCAGGGAACGTCGGTGGAGACAGGTCCTCTATTAGGGGCCTACTCCTCCCGAACATTCCTTTAAGGGCTACCTTGATTTGTATTTTCACGAAGACAAGCAACACCATTTTGATGTCATAACATCCTTGACAGCCTCTTTTAAGTGCTCGTACTTTTGCCGTGAGTGCCGTGTATCGTTCAACACAAAGAATGAGCACAAGTGCGAGTCCGCGTGCAAAAAGTGCTACGCTAAAGCGGTTTGTAGCGGAGGTCCATATGTAGTCTGTAAAGACTGCGGACGTTGGTTCACAAACCAGACATATTATGATAACCAAAAACGTCTAGGTTTTTGCAGAGGCCCAGGTCGGTCTGTGATGTCAAAAAGTTTTGCGAGGTCTGTGGGATGTTTTTCAGTTTGGAAAGATCAAATTATTCATTTGGGTGTTATGGGACTTTTTTAGAGTATGCGAGACTCATCGTCCTTTTGGTAATTTCTGCTATATGAAGCAGGCCCCATCAAAGCCATCGCTGGAAATGAGCAATTTCATATTTGTATTCTATGATTATGAATGCAGGCAAGAAACTCTTCTTCAAGGTGCGGCCGGCAGGTACTTGCACGAACCTAACCTATGTGTCGTGCAGACGTGTTGCAGGGCCTGTGTTCATATAGATGCAAATGACTATCTCTGCACAGTATGTGGGGATGATAGGACTCGCATATTCAGGGGTAATACCACAATGGCCCATTTTTCGAATTTATGGAACAAATTAAAGCATCAAAATTTAAGGATATCACTCTCCTAGGCCATAACGCAAAATCCTATGATGGTAATTTTATTTTAAAATAAATGTTGGAGGGAAAAAAATTGACTCCAGAGCTTATAATTAACGGTGGGAAAATCATGTCCATGCGTTACGGTCCGCTCCACTTTATTGACTCGTTGAAAATTCCCCAATATCATTGTCCATAATACCCAAAACTTTTGGCTTGGACGAGGCTTTGGCCAAGGGACATTTCCTCCATTTTTTCAATAAAAAAGAAAACGCGGGGTATAGGGGTCCCTGGCCGCCAAAGGAGGACTACGGCATCGGCGAGATGTCAGTTGAGGGAAAGGATCACTTTGAGACGTGGTATAACGCGTTGGTCAAAGAAAATTATGTTTTGATTTTAAAAGTGAGTTGGAACTGTATTGTGTGAAAGATGTAGAGATCCTGTGGAAGATATATTTAAAGTTTAGAGACATGCTCATGGAGAAAGGAAAGGTGGGTTCTTTAAGAGAAGCGTGTACGATAGCTGGAGCTGCCATGTTGGTTTACCGCTGAGGTCATCTTAAGGAGAATACTATTGGTACTATCCCTAACAGTGGCTATCAGTGTGCAGACCAACAGTCGCACGTCACTGTAAAATGGCTCTGCTGGGAGGCCCATCAGCGTGGTGTCTCTATTCTTCATGCGGGTAACGGCCGTGAGGAATGTGTTAGAGCGACGTGTAGACGGCGTTGTTAAAGCTGAAGATACCACCACCGTCTTTCAGTTCTGAAACTGTTATTGGCCCGGGTGTCCTCTCTGTTATCCTGACAGGACCACCCCTATCAAAAATAGTCCCCACGAGACCATGGAGACGCGTTATGAAGCGACCATGGCTTGTTTGGAAAAGTTTAAGAATGCCGGCTACACGGTTGAAGATATGTGGGAGTGCATGATTAATGTGATGAAACGCACAGGCCAGGACTTGCAGAAACGTGTACTCCAGCACGAGGTGTATACCAAGGAGCCTCTCAGCCCCAGGGATGCATTCTTTGACGGGCGTACAAATTGTATCAAGCTCTTCCACGAAGAAGACCTTTCTTGTGGGGGGAAGATAAAGTACTTGGAAGTGTGTTCATTGTATCCTTACTTTTGAAAGTACAAAAAATACCTCGACGGCCAACCCAAAATTCACTTGGAACAAAATTGTCCGTCTATAGATCAAGTAGAAGACATAGCCAAAGTTACAGTGACGCCTCCGCGGTATTTATTCATGCCCATATTGCCTACACGGATGCACGACAAGCTAATTTTCATCTTGTGCAGGAAATGCGGGGAGGAGAAAAACCAAGGTACGTGTCAGCACAACGACAAAAAGATCACTTGTTGACAGGCGTCTGGGTGATTGACGAGATCCGGAAAGCGTTGAGAAAGCCTAGATCGTTGAAGCAGTACACGAAGTGTGGGAGTACAATGTATCTCTTTACGACCGTCAGACACGTTCTGGCGGATTGTTGCACGGGTACATTGATACTTTTTTTTAAATTAAACAAGAAGCCAGCGGATGGTCAGAGTGATGTACCTCACAAGAGGAAAAGTTAGCTTATATTCAAACTTATGAGGAAAGGGAAGGGGTAAAACTCGATTTCGACTCTGTTTGTAAAAATCCTGGTCTCCGCACTCTAGCTAAAATTTTTAGATTCACTATGGGGAAAGTTTCGGCAAACACCCGATATCCCACACGTAGCCTTTGTTAACGACTATCAGGGCATCCACAAGTACCTGATGGATCCGTACATCACGTGGACAGCGTCATTGATGTAAATGATGAGATTATGTTCCTCAACTACAAGGATAGTCGTGACGCGTTACACCCTAACCCTAACACGAGGGTGGGGGTGGCGTGATACTCAACTCCTATGGCTATACAGCATCCTTGAACAAATGGGGGACCGCGTTTTGTATCATGATACAGATAGCATTCTATTCACCGAACGCCCCGGCGATTGGAATCCGCCGACCGGAGAATTTTTAGGTGACCTCACTGATGAACTTTAGAATTACGGTCCGGGAAGCTACATTAGCGCCTTTGTATCTGGCAGTCCCAAGAATTACACGTACCGAGTTGGTGTTGGTGGCGATTCTGCCAAAATAAAAACGTTGTGCAAAGTTCGCGGGATCACCATAAATTATGGCAAACGGAACGATGTTAATTTGTCGTTTTGAAAGCGATGGTCACTGAACAGGCTGCGGAAAGATACATACAGATACCGCACAAAATTGTAAGAAAAGGTCTTGCGATTGTATGTACCGTTTAGCAGACTAGAATCTACCGGCCCATGTACACCAAACGTCGGATTACTGATGATTTTAATACGTTGCCGTTTGGGTATCAGAGTCCTTTTAAACGCACTTACTACGACTAAAATGTGATTATTTAGATGGGCTGAATAATCATATTTTTTTCTTTAACTCTTGCTATTTCCACTGAAATACCATTTTTCAAAGATTTGAGATTGTTTCATTTTTTTTCTGCATGAAAACAAGCATTTTTTATTTATATTATGCACCCGGGTTACTTTTTATATTTTTTATTGGCCAGTTCAATCCTCTGCCTACCTGATTTTTTTCTAGTCAATTAGTTGTTTGTATATATTTTAATTATAGTCAACTGTTTGTATATAATAAAATTTATTTTAAATCTAGTCAAATATATATGATAAACTGATTGTATATATATTTATTTTCTTTTAAATTGAAACCGTCTCTATGTATATATCATATTTAGTACCTAGGCCACTATTGTAAATATTCACAATATACTGTTCAATATCTGTAAAAAACATTTAAGTTTATGCTAATAAATATATATTTTAAATATTCACAGTAAACTTTTCACTGTTTGTAAAAAAAACAGTTATGTTTATGCTAATAAATTATATATTGTAAATACTCACATTTTACTTTTCACGGTGTGTAAATAAAAATGGTAAATATTCACAGCATACTTTTCACTGTGTGTAAAAAAAAGTTATGTTTATGCTAATAAATATATATTGTAAATATTCACAGTATACTTTACACTGTGTGTATACTTTTTCACGATTTAAATAAATATTGTATAAACTGTTATGTTTGTGTTGTAACATCTACACCCACAACTCCCTCCTCTATTATAGATACAAGCTCATATAGCTAATAAGCTCAGTCTACACATCCTGATCACTCATCAACTACAAAAAATGAGGAAGCATACGCCATCAGGATTTGCATATGTAATAGTCGATTCCGAAGGTAAATGTGCTAAACTTCCTGTTTTCTAAAGGGGGGGAAATGTTGTGGATACCTTTCTTCATAAACTTGTTGAAGAAGAAACCATGATCATCGAGTGGAAAACCATTTAGTAAAAATCACGCCCAGTTCACACGACTGAGATTCAAACCTCGGTCTCCCCCGTCCTCAGCAGTCGAGCTCAATACGCCAAGAGCGTTAACCAACTACGCCACCAAGGCGGGTTTTTGTATATGTTAAATATATTATATTAAAATATTTTTTGCGAACATTAAATTTCTTTTTGTTTAAGTGGATAATTTGTTTAGTGTAAATGTTATATATTATGTCAGCGTATATAGTTTCATATTTAAAACGTAACAACATATTAATTTAAAATAATTTCAAGATCCTCATAAATGTATTACTTGTGATTTTTTTGGTAAAATTAAATATATTATTATATCATAATATTTTTGCGATCGTTAAATTTCTTGTTGCTGTTTAAGTAACTAATTTGTTTTGTGTAAATGTTATATATTATGTCAGCTTTTATAGTTTCATATTTAAAACGTGACAACATATTAATTTAAAATTATTTCAAGATCCTCATAAGTGTATTAATTGTGATTTTTTTGGTAAAATTAAATATATTATTATATCATAATATGTTTGCGAACGTTAACTTTCTTGTTGCTGTTTAAGTGTTGTGGGAATAAATTTATAAAACTGTTATGTTTGCGTTTTAAAGTCTACACCTCTCTCTCTATCATAGAAGCACCATCTCAAGATTATGGACAAAATACTTTCTCTTTGGGTAGCAACTAAGTCACAACAACAATATTGCCATTCCTTCATGTTTTGATCTCTCCATCCGACTTATTAAAGGGTTAAAAATAATAACATTTTAGTGGCAGTTTTTTTATTGACAATCAGTAATGGTTTAATTTAAAACATTCATAACAACAACAAGCAGCAATATTATTTAAGTCTATTGACCAATACATATAAAATACATCCACTATCTAGAAAATGATTAGGAGCCACCTCCAAAAGGGCACGCTGAGAGGCGCTATAACGTATATTGGCAATGTATCCACAGTTTTTACCTGACAATCTTACTCTTCCAACCAACTCGAACACAATAACATTCGGTTCTCTTCCGATAGCACAACGGTATAAATTTGGTTATTCACAAGTTCGTTTAAGCACTTGGCACGGTTGTATTCCTCAGGTCTAATGCACTGCACAATACCTCCTCATCCCAACAGGCATCCTGGTGAGCAGCATTTGGAGGTGTTTGATGTTTGTGCCTAATAAGATTGGAGAGCTTTGCGTAGGATCCGCAGCATTTAAATGGAATAATTTCAATTAGAGATGCAGCAAAATAAACACTATCGCTCTACTCACAAACTGCGTTCCCTCCTCTCACCTTTTTCAAAATGTCGCCGGTAGCTCCGATGACGCCAGAAGAGGGCTATAAACACCTGAGCACGTCTATTTTATTAATTCACTTTTAAACATCACACTTTGTCCTCCGAGATATATCATACAGCTTGCTTTAGATTTAAATCACTTACAATCCAAATAATAGATTGACTTTGGAAGGAAAATGTTACCGAAACGGTCCAGGCCGAGCTTGTAGTCGTTGGGCGTTTCACCTATTATTTTAACATTTGAATAACTTTTGTGCATTGTTAAATCCTCGAGATTTACGGGTTCTTCGGTCTTTACCTCCTCCGGAAGTGCTGGTGGGCACGTAGGTGACTGGTAGGTAGATGACTCTTGTTGCGGGTACTCGGGTGACTCTGATACCAGGTAGGTAGACGACTCTGGTGGTGGTTACTTGGGTGACTCTGGGGTGGCGGTGTCGGCATCTTGAAGGACAGAGGTGGGTGATGGAAGGGTGGTGGTGGAGGGCGTGATAACACAGTCACAACATCCCCTTTGTGGAAATTGTAAATGGCACACGTCATACCACACGTGTATTTCTCTTCGATTCTCTCGTAGGGTAGTACTTCCATCGCTCCTATTGTGTGACAGGTAGAGTCACAAAACTCGATATAGCCTCGCTCATATATTTTGTAAATTTCATGTCTATCACTCACCGCCACACTGTGACCATTCTTTCCAGTCATGTAGGCATACCCCTTAATCGTATAACCCACAAACATTAAATTAATATATCCTGTTCTATGCATAGTGAGCGTATCTGAGAGCTAAACGTTCTGAACTAATCGCACCGCTGCCCGATGTTGTTGTTGTTAACTGCACCGTCTCTTATACGCGTTCAAAGTTCACAATGTTAGGTGAACTGGGTTTTACTCCGGCGCAGGTAAATACCAACTTTTCTTTATTTAACTCCCACACGTCTTCATCTGTAAGAGTACCAAAACGACAGGGTAAAAATACACAAAACTCGCCGTCTAGGTAGGCTATTAGGCGTCTCCCGAACTTTGTATTGACGGCTTTTAATTTATCCACCGAGTACTTTTGATCTACGGCTAGATCACACAATTTGACGGTCTGCACCGCGTCGACAATATTTATTAGCTGCTGTAATTTGTCCATCTTGAACCGCTCTACAAACGCTTATAAATAGACAACCAGGTGGGCGCCCCTCTTTATAGCCACCTCTACCCTCCCTCGTTTGATGTCACATGGTGCGAGAAGAAGAACAGGGTCACGATCTATTCTTGTCTCGACTTTTCTTGTCTTCCCACCAACCTGGCGCCAGGGAAAAACCCGTTGCCCTGGTCAATGATCTCAATATCTATTCTTGTCTAAACTCCTCTTGTCAGGCCGACATTCTGGCGCCAGGCAAAACCCAGGTTGCCGAGGTCATGATCTATTCTTGTCCTGACTTGTCTTGTTGGCCCGCCAAACTGGCGCCAGGGTTGCGACATAACACGCAATAATTACGTCATTGAGAAAACCAAGGTTGTCGAGGTCACGATCTATTCTTATCTTCTAGACCCACCAGACTGGCGCCAGGGTTGCGAAGGCGGGAGGGGGTCTCAAGGCAGGGTAACCATTTATCACACTCAACCACAAATGGTCGTCAGGAGAGGTTCGTGCTGGACAGAGCCTTGTGTTCATTCTATCCCCCGACAGCCATGACGTGAGGTTCGTGCTGCTTGTTCCGGGACAGAGCCTTGTGAAGGAGGGACCAATGTTCACTCTACCCCCGACAGACATGGCGTGAGGTTCATGCCACGGCCTCATGCTCCCCCAAAATAAACTACAACGCCCTAATCAATGAATTAAACTCAAAAGCCTCAATCCCACCAATTAATTAGTTAATTAACAATAATTAATTATTAATAATTAATTATTAATAATTAATTAACAATCATTAATAATTAATGATCAAGAACCAACATGTCTATGGTTGGTAGGTGGGGTGGCTGTAGGAGGGGGGAGGGGGAAAATGAGGTCATTAGTAGGGAAGGGGGCGGGAGGTGGGCGAGAGGTGTGGGGGGAAGGAGGCTATTTATAGCAGCCAATCAGAGGAAAGGAGATTAATTGAAATCACAATACTGTCTCGAGTGGGCCAGGTCACCCACCTAGCTACTCCCCACCTAATATATAATGGGAGTATTATTTTCCGTTAGTTTGGCTACACTGCTCTCGCGCTCAATACCTTCCTTTAAGACCCTCTCCTATTTGTGTTTCACATATTCAAGTTGTTTAACTCGTTCGTTGTCCGTTCATAGTAGTTTGAAGACACTGGGGTTCTGCCAGATCCCCACATTATTATTTGGGTCAATTGCTTATTCAGTTAGGTCACAAATTCACAATCAATACTGTGCCATAGTTTAGAAATCAGGATATTTGCGGTTAATAGTTTGAGTCCTTTACGCTGTTTTTTGTTGTGTTCAGTACATTTTGTATGTGATAAATAATCTGAAATGAATTATGTGTTTATCTCATGGGCACTACTACAACGATGAAGCTATTTAGAGATGACTGGCATCGTAAGGTAGTTGGTAAAAAAGTGACAATTTTATGTTAATCATTTACACAGTGCACTGTAACAAGAACTGAAAACACTGATGCCCAAACACTGATCATAATATTAGCTTAGTGACAGAATATGTTTTTAAAAAACTGTACATTTAATTCTTATTTCGCAAAGAGCAATATTTTGAATAAAATTATAAAATGACTCTGAGTGGAAAATCTGGATACAATTACAATATATTCTATTTAGAACATTTTAAAAATGTACATAATTAATATGTGTTTTTCTTTACAGAGTAAATCCATACGAAATGGACTGTAACTGTATAAGGCAATTGCTGATGGAAACGGAGGATATGTCTGAAGGTTAAATTGATGTAAATTTTTAGTAGATAAAGATTCAAATGAGTATTTTTAACAATTCCTTGCAAATTTAATAGTAAAAAAAGAGGAGGATAAACAATGATATAATTATATTAAACAATGGCGTCTGCTGGCACTTCATGTTACCATTATTTTTTTTCAAGCAAAGTTTCACGTTGCTATTTAAGGGTTGATTAAAACTTAGCACCATGCTCACTAACGGTTTCATTTAGACAGTGTTAGGGATGTGCTAAAAATTGTAAAATATTCATACTACACCCAACCGATTTAGAACCTAGTGCGCTGCTTGGAGTCGAAAATACAACTATATCATGAAATCATCATGAAATTTATACGGATTTGGAGTTTTGTTGAAACTGTTGGAAATTGTTATGTTTTAACTCTTGTTACATTACGAATCTTGGCGAGCGTTAATAGTCGCCTATTAACCCCCACGTTGTGTCGCCATTTGTTACACTTACGTTTCTTCAGCCCCTTGTTGGAATGCTATTAGTTACACTTTTCGCGTTCCTTCCCTCATTGGACGTCATTTATTACACTTCGTAATATTTTTGATTATAAATGCCCCACGTTGTGTCGCTATTTGCTATATTACATAACAGAGTCATTCCGTAAATCTTTATTTCTATTACGCAACTATGTGCTTTACTTATAATGTCTCGTTCCTTATAATTAGACTTTAATAAATGATAATATATCACATAAAGTTTGTTATCTGTTTATTCTTTAAATTGAAATCATATTGTTATTAGTATTTTATAATCGAAACACGATCATGTAGAGGGCCTATCAACTTATAATCACTGGCACTTAAATCACGTCCATTCAAGACCACGACCGATTGCACAGTGAAAAATACGGAGTTTCAAAAAGTCACATATATCTGAGTTCAATAGAAGCTTCTCGAAGGAATCTTCCTAACGGTAAATTACACACCTACAAACCCAGAACAAAAATACCTATTGCTTTTGGAAGCTTCTCGAAGGAAATACATTAAAAGATCTTAACATTTCTTAAATTTAGCTCCAGTAGATGCTGCCATCTTACCACGAGGCGTGAACTAACTAGTAAATAATTTAGAGGAAGACGTGATTTAAGCGCCACGTAATAGGTTGTAAAATTTAAATAAAGTAAAATATGTTTAATTATATGTAAAATATTTTTGAATATATGAATAATTAGAATGATAAATGGTCAATGCTTTCAAATACTCTTTAGGGTCAATCTATTGCATTACAATACCCCCCAAAGTGTATCGGAAAGTAGAGACTAGTCTTATACTTTTTGATACGCTTTGCCAAAATAAAAAAAGAAGACATGATCACCTTTCGTACACCCTGTATAAGTTTTACAAATTTTACAAAAATTTTCACTTTTTGAAACATCCTGTATAGTTTCATAAAATTTACTTGAAGTTCAATATTTTTAAACATCCTGTATAGAATTAACAAAATTGCATCAAGTTCAATATTTTGAAGTGTAAGTTATATGAATTAAGCATTAAAATAAAATGTATCAGTTATAATTAGGATTAACTAAAATAAGATAATCTAAGTAAAACATTTAGTATAATTATGATTAAATGAAATAAAATATCTAAGTAAGATGTCAGCCTAATTATAATTAACTGACATAACATAGTCTAAGTTTATTATATTAAGAAATTTTAATTTAATTGTCACAGATCGAAGTGTCTTTTAATTAATTTTTGCCAAGCAATTTGCATTTCCTTTATGTCTTGTCTTTTTTTTAATTCTATACAATCTTCTTTAAATAATTGTTGCACTTCGTTTCATGATCCTTCACGGATCCACTTTTGTGATTTTTTTTACACACTTAACAAAGGCTCTTAACACTTTGTTACACTTACTCTTAAAAGTCTCTTGGCCAAACTTGCTATATGATCACAAACATTTACAACTTTATGTACCAAACGGTCAACTAAAATTTGCTATATGAGCACCACATTTGCTGAAAATAGCTTAACTTAACATAAAAATTTAAAATAAACACAATTAACTAGTAAAACATATAAGTACATTGTTTAAATCATATAAATGGCAATATCATACACATACATTGTCTAACAACAGAAAATTATTATTATCATACAGTATCATTGATTTAATTAGTATGACACTTAACCCCTAATAAAACAAAATGAAAAAACAACTCGATGTTGAATCTCTCCACAGCACGGAAAACCATAGTATATACAATCTCTAACAAGACCTTAGTGGTTTAATACAAGCTCACATTTTGAAATATTCTTATAATTAATTATTATGATTATTATTCCTTTAAAAATTTTATTTAAAAGAAATTTGCTTTAAATTTGTGACATAATATTGATTTATTTTTATAACAGGCTCAATAAAGGCTAACTCCCAAAAACTGGAACGTATCCTCAGGATACTTCCCGGCATACAGTGACCGACAATCCCATTTCTCAGGCCTTCAAAACACACAAGAGGCGTTCTCTTAACGGTCCAAACCTCGTTCAAATGTCTGGTAACCACAGGCGGTTCAGAACTCTGCTGACCCCTTGGCCCAGAAAAACTCTCAAAACTCTAATACGGGTGGTCCAGGTTCAATGCCTGCCCCCTAAAACTCACAATACTTAACTCGGGTGGTCCAGGTTCAATGCCTGCCCCCTAACACTTACAAAATTCCCATAACTCGGGTGGCCCAGGTTCAATCCCTGCCCCCTAAAACTCACAAGGTAGTCAGACCTCTGCGACAAAACTACTCTCTTGCCAAACGTCGAAGAATCCAAGTCCTGACATCACAACATGTCACTGTATAGCAGAAATTACCTGCCTCAACTCAATTTTTATTATAAGCTTGCCTTAAATTACTTGTCTGACCTGGTGCTTTCCGGGTACACCCCCACCCTCAACTGACTATACTTTGTAATAAATCCATTTCTACTCCTTCCTTCACCAAGCACTTCAGAGGATGCTTCCCTCCCTCAACTGACTATACTTTGTAATAAATCCATTTCTACTCCTTCCTTCACCAAGCACTTCAGAGGATGCTTCCCTCCCTCAACTGACTATACTTTGTAATAAATCCATTTCTACTCCTTCCTTCACCAAGCACTTCAGAGGATGCTTCCCTCCCTGAACTGACTATACTTTGTAATAAATCCATTTCTACTCCTTCCTTCACCAAGCACTTCAGAGGATGCTTCCCTCCCTGAACTGACTATACTTTGTAATAAATCCATTTCTACTCCTTCCTTCACCAAGCACTTCAGAGGATGCTTCCCTCCCTGAACTGACTATACTTTGTAATAAATCCATTTCTACTCCTTCCTTCACCAAGCACTTCAGAGGATGCTTCCCTCCCTCAACTGACTATACTTTGTAATAAATCCATTTCTTCTCCTTCCTTCACCAAGCACTTCAGAGGATGCTTCCCTCCCTCAAATTTGTCATTAATAATGAAAACAAAATGAAGTACTTGTCCTTACTTTCCAGAGTTGGACTGTATTGAAATATTAAGAAGGTGGGTCACTTTCCACACCTATCCTCACAATAAAAAAATTGGGCTCCCATTTACAAGGTTAAAAAGATAAAATTACAAAATATACTGAGAGCCCCGGCGCTTCACAATTCTTGTTACCTTATTATTATTATTTCTCACCCCCTCTCTCCGATTCCTTAGCTAGCCTAACTTGAAAGTACCGTTTCACACTGATCTGCACCGCGATGGAGACTTACTGATCCTTACTTTAGCCCTTTCAAGTTCTGAGAGCTATCCATATTGCACTGCAGCCTCATAATTCTCACAACTTCCTAACATAATCTATCGTGATAGGATACAGGTTGCTTTAGGGTTGTGTTTCTGTAACATACATTCCTACTGATCCACTAATTGATGATAGGGCTTTAATTCAGTTACATTGTAGGTTCCTTTTACCTGTCTAGTCTCCTGGTCTTCTATTAGGTACACATTATGACCTATTATTCTTTTTACCTGATAGGGACCTTCATATAGTAAAAAGAATTTCTTTATCTCTTTATTTAAGACTGATGATAGTTTGTGATTTTTTACCAGAACTGACTGTCCAACAACATAACTTACAGGTTTGTGGATGTTTTTATCATGATAATGGGATCTTTTTGTGGCTACATCTTTTAGTCGTTTCACGGCTATATGTAATTTAGCTTGTTGATCCTTTTCTATTCTAGGTGGAAAATCAAAAAGTTTCTCTAGGTTTCTAAATGGCCTCCTCCCTTTCATGAGCTCTATAGGTGTAAAACCTGTACTCTCGTGAGTAGTGGAGTTTAAGCAAAATTCTATTTTCTCTACTTGGTTCGCCCAGGAAGCATGCTTGTTGTGACAATACAACCTCATAAACCTGCCTATTTCTCGATTTACTCTCTCAACACTGTTACTCTGAGGATGATATATTGATGTATATTTTGTTTTTATGCTATGGGCCTCAAGGGTTTCTCTCCAGAATTTGGATATGAACTGCTTCCCATGATCCGAAACAATAACCTGTGGAACTCCTACGTCGTTAATATAATTTTGAACAATTTTGTTCGTGACTGCTCTGGCAGTAGCCCTCCTAATAGTGTATAACTTCACAAACTTGGTACAGATGTCTAATACTGCAAAGATATATTGGACACCCCTTATACTAGATGGAAGTGGGCCATATATATCTACGAAGACTAATTGTAATGGGTGTTCTGCTATAACATTTTTCATGAGTCCTTCATATTTTACATTGGGAATTTTGGTTTTCTGACATATGTCACATGTTCTTAATATTTTAGCTATAGTTTTGTTCATTTTAGGAAAGTTGCATGATTCTTGTAAAATTTTGTAGCACTTTTTTACTCCTACATGGCCATAGTATTCATGGCAACTATTGATTACTGGAATAATAAGTTCCTTAGGAATACATATAGTCCAAACCTTGTCAACAGAAGTTTTTTTGAAAAGTAATTCCCCATGAATTTGATAATTTGCACTAATTTCCGGCTTAGAGTTTTTCTTTTCTAATTCTATGAAAATTTTACTTAATTTAAGGTCATTTCTTTGGGATTTGGGTAGTTCCTGTTTAATATTTTTATCAGTTTCATTCATTACTTCCCTTTTTTGTGCCAATACCCTGAATTCTGTGTCAATGGTTCTTTCAACTACACCCTCAGGAGGATATCTAGACAGAGTGTCAGCTACCACCTGTTCTTTACCTGGGATATACTTAATGTCTAAATCATATTCTTGTAGTAACAAAATCCATCTGGTGAGCCTGCCATGAAGTAGCTTACATTTGTTAATAAAAGTAAGTGCTCTATGGTCTGTATACAAAACAGTAGTTTTCCCTATGATTAAAATACGAAATTGAATGCAACTGAACACTATAGCGAGTAATTCTTTTTCAGTTATTGTATAGTTGATTTCTGGTCCATGTAACACCCTGCTGGCAAAAGCTATTGGTCTACGTTCTCCCTGTTCATCAATTTGAAATAATTCTGCACCTATCGCTTGACCTGATGCATCACAAGAAATGCACATGGGTTTACTAAAATCTGGATGTTTTAACATGACTGTACTCACAAATTGATCCTTAATTTGTTTCATAGCTGTTTCCTCTGTTATACCCCAGCTCCATTTCTCACCTTTTCTAGTTAGTCGAAGTAGTGGGAGTACCAGGTTCGAATGACACTTGATGAACTTCCTGTAATAGTTAATCAAACCTAAAAAAGCTTGAAGTTGCTTCTTATTTTTAGGGATAGGAAATTCCCTAATGGCCCTAGTTTTATCTTCATCAGCTGATACACCTTCTGGAGAAATTATGTGTCCCAGAAAATTTATTTTCTTGGATAAAAAAGCCGATTTTTCTAGGTTCACCGTCATGCCACCTAATTTTAATTTTTTCAGTACTAGTCCCACTTGTTCCACATGTTCCTTGAAAGTACTTGATGCTATGACTATGTCATCGACATATAGGGTAACGAAGCTTAATACTTCTGGCCCCAATACTTTTTCTAGACCTCTAATGAAATTGCTAGTAGAAACCGATAGACCGAATGGCATTCTCTTAAAACAGTAAGTTCGTCCATTATATATGAATGAAGTATACTTCCTAGAGTCTTTGTGCAATCCTATCTGCCAAAATGAACTTACTAAGTCCAAAGACGTTAAATATTTACAACCCTCAAATTTTTGTATAAGCTCATTAGCTGGTGAAGTGGTCTCCTCATCTCTTACCAATATCTGATTTATCTTTCGTGCATCAAGGCACAGTCGAATTCCTTTGTTTTTTTTACCAACTACAACTAGTGGATTAACAATATCAGAACTACATCTTTCTATAATGTCCCACTGTAACATGTGAGCTAGTGCCTCTTCAACAGCTGGTCTTTGACTATATGGTACTGGGTATGACTTACAATTGAATGGTGATTGATTTGTTACCTGGAGTTCACACTCGTAAAGTTTGTTCAACCCAGGTTTTCTAGAAAAAACCTCTCTATTTTCCCACATGGTTTCTAGTAGGTCCTGAGTTTGTTCCCCATCTAAGTTCATTTTATTGACTTTATTTTCTATTTCTTCCCATGGTATGTTTGACTCATAATTAGATGTTAATTGCTGCATTTTGATATTTTCAGTATGTTTTGCTTCGATACAACCTACTTTACTTATCTGTATTTGCACCCTATTCACATGTGATTTTTCAATGAATGAAACTTGTAGTTTTACTGGATTCTTGTTTATAGATAATTTTCTGCTTTTATAATCAATATTAACCTCAAAACCTGTTAACCAATCTGATCCTAATATTACAGGTACATTAAGATTTTCCACCACAAGAAAAATAATAGTAATTTTTACCTCATTAATCGCCACATCCAGCAACACTTGTTTCTTCACTTTTTTGTTCCTTGATCCTGTAGCGGCTATTAAGGTTACATTGGTAACTGGCAATTCAGGAATAACCTCATCTGGGTTTTGCTTTTTTATTTCTTCAAAACACTCCTGGGAAATAGCCGTTATCTCAGATCCCGTGTCTACCAATAATTTTAACTTAAGGTTACCTACCTTTCCTTCTATCTCTGGGGATATTGCCTTACAGAACTCATTTTTACTATTATTTTCTTGCAATAGATCCTCCATGGGATCACCTTGTAAAATTACATATTGTTTAACATATTGTTTAACAAAGTTCAAATAATTAATCTGTTCATTAGTCCTATTTATTACTACTTTGTTGACCTCATGTGGACTGCCATGGGCCCTAGCAATCAGTTTCCCTGATTTTCATTTCTAACGACTGTGTGACCCATTGTGAATGGTGCAATATCATTAAAGCTAGGTGCAGAGTGTACTTCTGCTGCTATTCTTCTAGTCTGACTATTATTTACCTGTTTGTTGTAATTGTCTCGGCTCTCTTGTCTGGGGTTTTCCCTCACCCCTTCTCGGTGTCCTATCATATGATTGTTGGGACCTTGCCTATTTTGTCCTTGGTTTATAAAATAGTTAGGTCTGTTGGGCCTACCGTCTTCTCGACGCTTTGAATCTTGGAATGGGTTTGGTGGTCTATTTTGTTTATTATCACGACCGAATGGATTATAGGTCTGTCTAGTTCTATCAAAATTGGGTGTTTCATTTCTACCTTCCCTTTCCCCATTCCTTTGCCACCTATTGTCAAATCCTATCAATACTCTTTCCATCTCCTTCACATTTTGGGCATTAACACTTAACAGTACATTTTGTACCTGAAGAGGAAAGTGATTTGTTAGATGTTTCACCAACCTGTATTCTTCCAATGGATAATTTAAATACCTAGCCTGAGAAACAAAACCATGAAAATACTCATTCATTGTGCCTTTTTTTGAATCATATCTATTATTAAATATTAACTGCAGAAAGTCGTCCTGCATCTCTTGAGACCAAAAGTGATCCAAAAATGCGCGCTTAGCCTGTTCATAGGTCTCCCATTCATCCTCTAAATAACTGGCCCAGTTCCTAGCCTCCCCTTCTAAACATGAGAGCAAAATTTCAATTTTGTTCCTTTCCCTTAAATCCTCTTCTTTCCAAACTCTCTCAATTTTTTGCAAATATTGAGCCACAGATATTTTGCCCTTTGCTCCCCTATACCTAGGAATGAGTGACAAAGTAAGGTCATTGACATTTTTGGTTAAGAGATTGTGACTACACCCATTTTTGTTATCTGTCCCCCTACCTTTGTTAAGTTGTACTTGATCAGCTAAGTTGTTTATTTTCTGATCTAAAGTGCCAACAGTTTTTTTGTTTTCATTTACAATTTCTTTTATCTCCACAATTTCTTTCCTTTCTATTTGAATCTCCTCATTAATATTTTCTTTAATAAATTGCCTATTAGCATCCTCTTGCCCTTCAATTTCTAACCTCACCTTTTCTATTTGAATTTCCAAATTGGATTGCACTACCTGAACAGCTGATTTGTTGTGTGCTATCTGTATATCCTGTGTTTGTATTTGTTTTTCTAATTTACTGGTTTCTTTATCTAATTTTTTCTCCAAACCCTCTGTTTTGTTTGTCACTGAAGATATTTGATCGATTAACTTAAACTGTTCCTTTCTTAGATTTTCCTGCCTAACCTCTAAATTTCCTTGTTTTTTTTCTCCTTCTGAAACCCTGTCATTAATTTCATTAATTTGTTGGATAAAATTTTGATTAATTATTTCTAAATTCTCAAATTTTTTATTTATATTTTTATTTATATTCTTTGATTGTTCGTCGACCTTTTGGTTGAGTTTAGTTTCTAAAGTTTGTCCCATTTTTTCCAAATCCTTTTTAAAATCCTGTTTATTTCTGATGCAGTTCGATCAATTTTTTCTAATATAGCATTTAAAAGATCTACTTGTTCTACTGGTTTAGCCACCCTCTCTTCCACTAAGGTTATTGTTCCCCTACACTTTGATTCAGCGTTTGCAGGATTACTTCGTTACTTGCTACCTCCCCAGAGCTAGCCCCTATTTCCTCCTCACTCCCTTCTTGTTCCTGTTCACAATTTGCCCTCCTGAATTGACCTGCCTTTTCATCCTCCTCATAAATAAATGGCATTGTGTCTTCATTATCATACTCTTCGGGTTCTCTTATCACCTTGTCTGCCATGTTGAAAATTTAAATAAATTTTTCTTAAGTTGATCTATGAATTAATTTGTGTTAGGCCTTGACAAATTTCAAGTACTCTTGATCTAAGAATTACTTTTTATAGTGAGAAATTTAATTTAAAATTAGGCCCATACACTTTTATATTGTTAGTTTTAATTTAATTTGTGAAATCCCAACATATAAAAACAAAATTTTATTACCCCCAAAATACACAATTGAAATTAGATTTTAAAAAAAATTATTATTATTATTTTTTTTTTTATTTTTTTTTTAAATTAGAGTTACAGCTTCTGTTGACCACTTATCTGTCCTCGACGCTGTTTCTTGACTGCATGCCGTCTCCAAAAGGTCCTCCGTCCCGTTCCTTGATGGTGTGCCGTTGGTGTGCCGTCTCTTGCAGGTGTGCCGTCGGCGTGTCGTCTCTTGCAGGTGTGCCGTCTCCAACAGTCCTTTGCGCTGTTTCTTGACTGTGCCGTCTCCTTGGTGTGGTGTGCCGTCCTTTGGTGATTATGTGCCGTCTCCTGGTGTGCCGTCTCTTCCTTTAGCTCAGTGACGCACCTTTGTCTCAGTTCGCGGTATTCGAGCCCCTAAGTTGTAGCGCCATTTGTTACATTACGAATCTTGGCGAGCGTTAATAGTCGCCTATTAACCCCCACGTTGTGTCGCCATTTGTTACACTTACGTTTCTTCAGCCCCTTGTTGGAATGCTATTAGTTACACTTTTCGCGTTCCTTCCCTCATTGGACGTCATTTATTACACTTCGTAATATTTTTGATTATAAATGCCCCACGTTGTGTCGCTATTTGCTATATTACATAACAGAGTCATTCCGTAAATCTTTATTTCTATTACGCAACTATGTGCTTTACTTATAATGTCTCGTTCCTTATAATTAGACTTTAATAAATGATAATATATCACATAAAGTTTGTTATCTGTTTATTCTTTAAATTGAAATCATATTGTTATTAGTATTTTATAATCGAAACACGATCATGTAGAGGGCCTATCAACTTATAATCACTGGCACTTAAATCACGTCCATTCAAGACCACGACCGATTGCACAGTGAAAAATACGGAGTTTCAAAAAGTCACATATATCTGAGTTCAATAGAAGCTTCTCGAAGGAATCTTCCTAACGGTAAATTACACACCTACAAACCCAGAACAAAAATACCTATTGCTTTTGGAAGCTTCTCGAAGGAAATACATTAAAAGATCTTAACATTTCTTAAATTTAGCTCCAGTAGATGCTGCCATCTTACCACGAGGCGTGAACTAACTAGTAAATAATTTAGAGGAAGACGTGATTTAAGCGCCACGTAATAGGTTGTAAAATTTAAATAAAGTAAAATATGTTTAATTATATGTAAAATATTTTTGAATATATGAATAATTAGAATGATAAATGGTCAATGCTTTCAAATACTCTTTAGGGTCAATCTATTGCATTACACTCTCTACCCATATTCCTTAAAACATTTTACTCTTTTTTCAATTTTAATCTTTTTGTTTTATAGTATTCATATTCGACAATGTTTAAATAACAAACATTACTGAACATTTTTAATATTAAAGAAATGTGCAATCACATGTCATGTGAAGTAGGCATAGCCGTGTTATTGTGACGAAGTCATGTGTTCATTAACAACCGTGTACATATGAGACTAATTTTTCCACGTTCTCCTAAAATAAGATGTCAATGTACGTCTTTGTGAACGGTCATTAAATATAATGTACGATGGAACACTGTATGGTATGGAGAAAACATTCTGAGCGAAGGAATGGTAAGAAAATGGGTTAGAGCATTTAAAGATGTCCGCATGAATGTGCCTGATGAGGAACAAAGTGGGTGACCATCTGACATTACTGAAGACTTGGTGCAGAAAGTTGATGGAAAAGTTAGAGAAAGCAGACGCTTTACGGTTTCATCTTTATCTAATGAGTTTCCTCAAGTTTCAAGAAGTGTTCTTTATGAAATTGTGACCGAACACTTAAATTATCGTAAGTTTTGCTCACGCTAGGTACCGAAAATGTTGACTGAGGTGCACAAAATCAAACGTTTAGCCAGTGCATTGATTTTCCTTAAGCAATACAGTGGTTTTGGTGATGATATTTTAAGCAAAATTGTCAAAGGTGACGAAACATGGGTGGCTCATGTTACGCCGGAATCAAAACAACAATCCATGGAATGTCAGCATTCAACATCACCCAAGAAAGTGAAGTTCAAGCAAACAATTTCAGCCTGAAAAATCATGTGTACGGTGTTTTGGGATAGGAAGGGGGTGTTCTTTGTGAATTTTTTGCCTCGTGGTGACACAATACATTCTTAGACCTATTGTTAGACTATAACTAAACTGCGCTGTGCAATCCAAAACAAAAGGCGGGGCATGCTGAGTGAGGGGATTATTTTGCTTCATGACAATGCCCGCCCAAGATCTCATCGCATCATGGCTGGAAACAACTTGATCACCCTCTGTACAGTCCCGATCTAGCGCATAGTGACTACCACTTGTTCCTGCATCTTGGTGGTCAGCGCCACGACGATTATGATGACCTCAAGACGGCCGTGTTGCACTGGTTATCAAATCAGGTGGCAGATTTATATGAAGATGGAATTCAAAAGTTGGTTTTACGATACAAGTGCCTTAATATTGGTGGATATGTTGAAGATTAAAGTACAGGCTTTCATCTAAAAATAAAATTGATAATAAAAGTACACATGTGTGTTTTTAATTTCAAAACGGTACTTACTTTAAATAACACGCCTCGTAAAATTAAGGTGTAAATAATTGAACCTTACCAATCGTCAATGTTATACGTCAGCCTCAACTCCTCACAGTGTAGACAGAAAAATAATTGCTTAGGCCAGGTTTTGGTACTTGGTAGTTAGACGAAGGGTGGGTGTGCTTACGGCGATCCACCCCATCCTCGCTGGGTGACTGATGACAACAAAGTGATACTGTGCATATAAACCAGCGCAACTATCTTTTATCTACTCTTTCAACGCTGTTCGTTTCTGATGGAAATCTCTGCCCAGATACGTTATAAATCCACTTGGTTTCAAGAGTTTATGACTTCCTGCTTGACTATTCTAGCACATTAAAGCGTTCCGCTGCACGCCAGAACGCTACTTGTTCATATTCCAACAGGATCTCTATTCTAGTCTGAACTAACCCAGATCCCCTACTACGTGTATGTATGGTGTATTGTATCTTGTATTGTATCTTGTATTGTATCTTGTATTACACCGGGTTTTCCAAGAATCTGCTCCTCAACAGAGACGACGGTTTCTATAACAAGACAAACATTTTACAGGTGTTAATCTTTCACCTCACCTTTAAGAAGATTCATTTTGGAAAGGGCATTTGATGTTTCTGTTCGTAGGTAGAAGATTTTTACCTTTAGTTTCACATTGTGTATTTCATAGTGTAAATACCATATTATACTATTTGAAGTTTTAAACTCTGTGCCACAAGTAAACCAGCAAAAAAAAACTACACATTTCGTAAGTAAAGATTTATTTTTATAAATTGTAATTATCTACTCAAGTAGTATACAATATTTCCCTGCCGCGTAAGTCTTATAAATAAACATATATTCTTCAAAATATTTATTGCATCGAATGAAATGAAGAATAACAAATGATGTCCTGATCAGTGGTCGGAATTTACATGCGAATTCAAGTCCCAATATGTGATGTCTGAAATATTCAAATACAAATATTGGTTTGTTTTTAAAAACACTGTCCTGGTGGGGTCCGAAATAATACTTAAATAAATTAAAATTTGCACGTAATATAAAGGGTTTTACGATGACGGGCCTACTAAGCCGGTGGCCGTAACAAACCCGTACTCGAGCTGTCATGAGGAGAAACAAGATTAGGAACGTAGTTATCCGGCAAAGAATGGAGGTACAGGGGGTACATGAGATAGTAGAGGAAGCAAGACTGAGATGGTAAGGACATGTAATGAGGATGTTGGAGTACATGAGATAGTAGAGGAAGCAAGACTGAGATGGTAAGGACATGTAATGAGGATGTTGGAGTACATGAGATAGTAGAGGAAGCAAGACTGAGATGGTATGGACATGTAATGAGGATGTTGGAGTACATGAGATAGTAGAGGAAGCAAGACTGAGATGGTATGGACATGTAATGAGGATGTTGGAGTACATGAGATAGTAGAGGAAGCAAGACTGAGATGGTATGGAGATGTAATGAGGATGTTGGAGTACATGAGATAGTAGAGGAAGCAAGACTGAGATGGTATGATGTAAGAATATAGGATGCCGAAGAGAATGTTGTAAATTAAGTTTTTAGGAAAAAGACCGCACCGAGAAAGAGACGGGAGGGGCAGATAACAGGAAGTGTTCCAGTGAGAGGATAAGAATGAAATAAATTAAAGGAGGAAGAATGCTGGACGAATAGCCACAGGCTGGAAACAGTTGATGATGATTGTGATTATGAAGATGATAGTTGTTTCTGCCAATTTAATGAAAAGTGTTTGTTACAAAACATTTTACATTGTAGCAAAAAAAAATTGACTAAATAATAATAATAATTCTTAACAACGTAAAACAAATAATTTTTCAAATTTTCTGGCGCCGTATTTTGTCGCTTCTGTAGCAACATTATGTCGGATGTAGCTCCTTTTAACTTCACAATAAGTGATTGGAGAATGTTTTAATATTTCCCTCACTGCAATTACATTAATTTCAGTCTAGTATTTCCCCCACAAATGATTGGTATCTTTCACATATTTCCATGTTTCAAATGTCTTACTTTTTACAAAAATAAAAGAGATGCGAAACAACAATGCTAACAACAATGTAATGTTTATATTTTTAATGCCAACAAGATGTAATTATTAATTGGTCTGCAGAAAATAATTAGTTTTTAATTTGATTATGAATGATTTGAATATTAGTCTTAATGGATATTATATGGTTTCAGACAAGTGCCTACCTACATAGTTAAATATTGGATATCTTTTACTGTGGCAGTGAATTTTTGTTCCTTTATAGCTTAATATAATTAGTTGTAATTAGAAATGAATTAGATCACTATTAAGTAAACTACAATGTGGTATTAATTTTACTGAAATTCAATTAAAGTGGCATGGCTTAGTGCAACTTATTGAGGTGTGTATATACAATATAATAGGTTCTACCGATGTATTAGTTTAATGCTGTAAAATAGATTAAGGAATTACTGGTTGTTAGTTTTTACCGTTCCGGATGTTAAATTATCCCCATTAGAGCACTGCTTTTATATATATATATATATATATATACAAATTTTAAAAGAAAATGAAAATGAATATATGTTCTCCCTCTCCATCTCTCTCTATATATATATATGAAAATGAAAATATATTCTCCCTCTCCATATATATATATATATATATATATATATATATATAGAGAGAGAGAGAGAGAGAGAGAGAATGGATATGGAGAGGGAGAATATATTTTCATTTTCTTTTAAAATTTACTTTCTAAAGATTATCAGAAGGGTTTCTAATGAATCTTAATCTAAAAATATTAAAATATATTACCTGAAAAACTATCCCAGCATCCCCACGCCCTCCCCGGAGAACAATTTTTAGGCTTTCCTCGTTCACTCGTAGAAATCTAGTGCAGGAAGCAATATTAAACACCGCAATTTCGGGACTTCCCTAGGACATGTGTTTTTTCCCAGATGGTGCGGGTAGCACTAACTAACCGGAGGGCTGAGTGGATGTTCAACTCTGAATGGATGGAAAGAATATCATGACCAATTCTCGGGTGTGACAGTCATTATTACATTTAGTACCGAATTGTATACAATAATACAATAACTAATAATGTTCAATTGGTGTGGCCTAATTGTTTTAAAGAACACGCTAACATATTTAATTTTAACTTTTCAGATTATAATCAATTCCTATCAAAATTAATAATCACTCGTTAGTAAACCCGTATTTTCCAATATATTCAATATAAAATAATATCGTGTTCATTGTAAAGAATATACGTAATTTTGACTCCATCTACCCAAGTGATCATAAATTGTGCAATCAAAACTTTATTTAGTTTTATACTAAGCGATCAAATGTTGTGTAATGAATCCCCTCATCTAACGGGGGGATTGTTAGTGGCAGGTAGAGAGAGTGAGGGTGTCTCTCTCTCTCTCTCTCTAAATGTAATTCCGATAACAATCACAAGTGGGGAAGAAATGGGCCGTTAAATTAAACGTGTTCTCCGTGGGAGTGGTTAACTCGGACACCAGCTGCCAATCACCGAACCTTGTATTCTATATTCATTATCCAACTAACATTATAAAGACCGGAAGCCACTGTTACCGATAGGCCTGCCTGGCGTTCAATTACTTTTGTCTCATCACAACAGGGAAACCAATATTGTATTTAAAGCTCGCGAGCTAGATGGTTGTTTGTATATGAAAAGGTTCATAAATAGCATCCGGTTATTAGGTCGAGCTAACCATTGGTTCGGGATCCTCACCACATATTTATCATACAATTTTTTAATACAAGCTTAAACAAGAATTTTAAATTCAGTTTTCTGGTAATTAGGGCTATTGACTGGTGATTCACCTAGCATAGGCCTATTTACATTTTTATATGAATAATGTTTATTGTGGACCGTGGACCGTGTTAGTTCACGAGGCTAGTTCTACTATTATCCCCTCAGTTATCATTTGACAATGCCTCTAGTTTAAAAACCTGCGACAATTACTAAGTCACCGACCAGAATGGCAGACAAGAATCTGGGCCCTTAGATTTAAAACTTGCGAGTAACAAGTCGTTAGATATTACTCGATACTCGATAGAAATCTCGTCACACTGGCGACTAGCGAGCGGATCTTAAACATCTCGGAAGTAACCACTGACCAGTACAAACATCCTGGTGTTCTTGTATAGCTTATAGCTTGTTCTGACCAGTACAAACATCCTGGTGTTCTTGTATAGTTTATAGCTTGTTCTGACCAGTACAAACATCCTGGTGTTCTTGTATAGTTTATAGCTCGTTCTGACCAGTACAAACATCCTGGTGTTCTTGTATAGTTTATAGCTCGTTCTGATCAGTACAAACATCCTGGTGTTCTTGTATAGCTTATAGCTTGTTCTGACCAGTACAAACATCCTGGTGTTCTTGTATAGTTTATAGCTCGTTCTGACCAGTACAAACATCCTGGTGTTCTTGTATAGCTTATAGCTTGTTCTGACCAGTACAAACATCCTGGTGTTCTTGTATAGTTTATAGCTCGTTCTGACCAGTACAAACATCCTGGTGTTCTTGTATAGTTTATAGCTCGTTCTGATCAGTACAAACATCCTGGTGTTCTTGTATAGTTTATAGCTCGTTCTGATCAGTACAAACATCCTGGTGTTCTTGTATAGCTTATAGCTTGTTCTGACCAGTACAAACATCCTGGTGTTCTTGTATAGCTTATAGCTTGTTCTGACCAGTACAAACATCCTGGTGTTCTTTTATAGCTTATAGCTTGTTCTGACCAGTACAAACATCCTTCTGTTCTTGTATAGCTTATAGCTCGTTCTGACCAGTACAAACATC
Organism: Timema cristinae; assembly: GCA_039000515.1. Lineage (NCBI taxonomy): Eukaryota > Metazoa > Arthropoda > Insecta > Phasmatodea > Timematidae > Timema > Timema cristinae. Next base: position 46,494,590 of record JBCFYV010002255.1, read on the forward strand.
CTGGTGTTCTTATGTAGCCTATAGTTTGTTCTTAATGTCTAAATGGTTGATGGTTTTTAAATACAATTACCGACTTAGTAATGTTAGTTGGAAATGGATCCAATGTTTTGTAATGTGTGTTTCATCCACCCTCTCGCCACCCAAACACATCTGTGCGTGCGGTAACAGACCTCATGATGTGGGCAGGATCATTTAGGTTAAAAGTGTCAATTCCATCTTAGCGATCTACTTAATTTTATTTCACTTGTCTTGAAAGCTTGTGTGAAATAAATGATTTGGAGCTAACTACAATTACTTGGACCCTGGATAAAAGTTGTTGTATTGTTGTGACAGGGATGATGGATGCAGGCGTGGTTGGCATGTTGGTAGCTCTGGTGTTCTCGTATCGTTCATCGCAACAGACATTGGTCACACCTTCTGGCAGAGACTACAAACAGCGTTTACTGCTCTCATTAATTTGTAGCTCAGGCTTACCGAGTCACCTCAAGCTCAGCGAGTTACCTCATACTCAGTGAGTTACCTCAGGCTCAGTGAGTTACCTCAGGCTCAGTGAGTTACCTCAGGCTCAGCGAGCTACCTCAGGCTCAGTGAGTTACCTCAGGCTCAGCGAGTTACCTCATACTCTGTGAGTCACTTCAGGCTCAGTGAGTTACCTCAGGCTCAGTGAGTTACCTCAGGCTCAGTGAGTTACCTCAAGCTCAGCGAGTCACTTCAGGCTCAGTGATTTTCCTCAGGCTCAGTGAGTTAACTCAGGCTCAGCGAGTTACCTCATACTCTGTGAGTCACTTCAGGCTCAGTGAGTTACCTCAGGCTCAGTGAGTTACCTCAGGCTCAGTGAGTTACCTCAGGCTCAGTGAGTTAACTCAGGCTCAGCGAGTTACCTCATACTCTGTGAGTCACTTCAGGCTCAGTGAGTTACCTCAGGCTCAGTGAGTTACCTCAGGCTCAGCGAGTTACCTCATACTCTGTGAGTCACTTCAGGCTCAGTGAGTCACTTCAGGCTCAGTGAGTCACTTCAGGCTCAGTGAGTCACTTCAGGCTCAGTGAGTCACTTCAGGCTCAGTGAGTTACCTTAGGCTCAGCGAGTCACCTCAGAAAACCTCACGATACACATAGGGATGAGAGCCTGTATTAAATGTCTGTAAAAGTGTATAGTCCCTTAATACTCGCGCCCGTCCCGAGAAAGTCTCATATCCATACTGATGGGATAGGGAAGCTACATTTTACCATTACTTGCTTGGATAGGGAATACGCCCGACCAAGAATAGAAACCGGATAATACCAATACAGGTGAACAAGATACTACCAATACAGGTGAACAAGATACTGACATCTTGGTCCACGTCCCCGACAATGCAGATACTTCCATGAACAAAATTAACAAATGAGAAATCAAGAGTATTATCCTATTTACACTTGTAGATATTGTGACAATTTTTAAGATACAAGTTGATGTATTTATAATAGTCTATTTATTTA
>JBCFYV010002255.1:46496168-46561335 GCA_039000515.1 Timema cristinae
GTTTAAAGCAGAAAAATAGAACACAAAAAACCAAATCATTATTCAGTAATGTTATTTCAATATAAAACTAACTACAACTTTCCTTTAACCAGGGGTCAGAAACCCATGTACGTATTTTCTACAAAATTAAATAAATGTTTGGATTAATAACGAACTTGATATCTGATTCAAATGGTTTAGTTCACTTTATAACAATCCTCTTTTTATTTGTTATTGTTTAATTATTCCTTCTACAATATTTAAATTTTTTAATGGCTGTACTATATAATTGATTATTAAAGTGATGGGTTTGTTGTTGAAACTTAAGTTCTCCCATTCATGAAATTTAAATTTGTTTTTTAAACCCAATTTCTTAGGGGGTTTTTAAAATGTTATTTTGTCTGTTTTAATTGATTGATTTCTTGTTTATACAATTTATTTTTGAATATTTTAAATTTCCCTTGGAATATTCTTATTTAATTTGTGTAATTGAATTAAGAAGTATACCAATCAATTTAATTGCTGTTTTATTAAAAGTCCTTTATTTAATTTTTATACAGTTAATATTTCTCCTTACAACAAATAAAAATAATATAACTAAAATCAGGGGGGTATATACTAAAACACTGCTAAGTTTTTTGGTGAGTATACCCTAATAAACCTGCTATGCCTCTAGTGAGTATACCCTAAGACACTGCTATGGGCTCTGGTGAGTATAGCCAGATATAATTATATATCTCAGGTGGTAGTGGCTACGACACTGCTTTTGTCTCAGGTGGGTAGTGGCTATGACACTGCTATGTCTCAGGTGGGTAGTGGCTACGACACTGCTATGTCTCAGGTGGGTAGTGGCTATGACACTACTATATCTCAGGTGGGTAGTGGCTATGACACTGCTATGTCTCAGGTGGGTAGTGGCTATGACACTGCTATGTCTCAGGTGGGTAGTGGCTATGACACTGCTATGTCTCAGGTGGGTAGTGGCTACGACACTGCTATGTCTCAGGTGGGTAGTGGCTATGACACTACTATATCTCAGGTGGGTAGTGGCTATGACACTGCTATGTCTCAGGTGGGTAGTGGCTATGACACTACTATATCTCAGGTGGTAGTGGCTATGACACTGCTATGTCTCAGGTGGGTAGTGGCTATGACACTGCTATATCTCAGGTGGGTAGTGGCTATGATACTGCTATGTCTCAGGTGGGTAGTGGCTATGACACTGCTATGTCTCAGGTGGGTAGTGGCTATGACACTGCTATATCTCAGGTGGGTAGTGGCTATGACACTGCTATGTCTCTGTTGAGTATAGCCTAAGACACTGCTATGTCTCTATTGAGTATAGCCTAAGACACTGCTAAGTCTATGTTGAGTATAGCCTAAGACACTGATAAGTCTCTGTTGAGTATAGCCTAAGACACTGATAAGTCTCTGTTGAGTATAGCCTAAGACACTGATAAGTCTCTGTTGAGTATAGCCTAAGACAAAGCTAGGTCTCTGCTCTGTATCAGAAATGATATCCTTCCAAAATAAGGAACCAGTATTGGTAATATCAGGAGTAGTAAGTGTGGACGAAAAGTCTACAACAATATCATCAGTCGTTGTGGCAGATAAAGCCAGAAGTGAAAGAGACGTGAAGAAAATAGGAGAAATGGTGTGTAAACTTTGGATAAAAAGAGTAGGATAGTGTAAGGAACAATTGAAACATGATGAAAAAGTGGGTAAGGACCAATTGTGACAGCAACTAGTGAAAGAAGCAGATGTGATATTACAGCAAATCTAGAAGAAGGGGACGTGAAGATTACTGACGTAGTGCCACACTTCTATCCCAAATAAGAGGAAAACCTTCAGCTCTCAAGATGGGTAGAACATCACAACCTCAACCTGGTGCTTCGTCACTTAGTAAGGAAGAGCCATGAGAAAGGCAACACCGAGGCGCAGGACAGAATACAGTTAAAAGTGGTAAGTTTACACAATTATATATCCTAATTAAGGGAAATTTTAAACAAAGTATTTAAAGAAGGAAGTAAGGATGTGATTTGGAAGAGGTTTATAAGTACTTCGTTCAATCACACGGTGCACTGCCTTCGATACGAAAGAGAAATGGTCGACAGAAAAAGCGGTCGACAAAATGTTTGCATACATTTGTAAGGCTAGGTGGTACAAGTGGTTGACACGAGTAGGTACAACCGGTCGAAAAACTGAGGTATAGGAGTTTCAAGTGATCGACAAACTTAATAAAGGAGATACAGGTGGTCGAAAGAAAAGCGGTAGTCAAAGAGTCAGGTAGAAACCGTCATGATGAATCCAGTTAAGAAGGATCAAGTAACCAAGTTAATACATTACGAACCAATTTTTCAACAACGGAATTATAAACGGAAGATAATATAGAAATAACTGATTATTAATATTGGAAATATAATAAAGTTATATATTATGTTTTCAAAAGTTCAAACTCTTTGTTTATATGTTGCTAGAGTTTTTACGTTATGTTACGCGAATCCTGATCACACTCTTTTTAATTCAAGTTAACGTTAATTTACGTGAACACTAAGTTGAGCGTGATCCCCATCATCTACTGCAGTGATATCTACGTTGGTGGACGAATGTTTAAGGCAATAGGCAGTGTCTCTGGCGAAGGGTCTTTCAGGGCTTTAATCTCAGCCTAGTGTAATGGGGGTGTATTTTCTGTTTATTCCTAAAGGTTTTTGACTTTCCCTCTATGTAAATGCTAGTACACTTCCTCTAAATTTCACTGATTACTTTCTTCCTCATCAGTGTAAATATTCGGATAGCCTGACCGGTAGTAAAAATGTTGCAAAAATGCAAATCAAAATAACCTCAGGAGAGCTGCCTAGGTGATCGCCTAAAGATGATCCGAAAATATAGAACATATTTTAATCAAGTCCAGAACTATCCCACCATAACATTTCCTTAGTTTTATTTGAACTGTTCCAAAATTATATTTTTAATGATAAAACAGTATTTTTCTTTTAAGTACCCCTTGTTTACGAAAGGATGTAACTTACCTTGCATGGCTACACCAAGATATGGGCCTAGTGTAGTTCACGGTCAGACTTCTACCCTTACAAGGTAGGTTAAATGGCGTTCTCCTCTAACTATGAAAGAATTATGTGATAAAATCAACTCCAGATTTTTTGTTATTATTAATGGATGCTCTACGTACTTTGTTCGAACAACCTGATCACATTATCAGACGACTTCAAAATAGCCTATTACTATGAAAAACCCAACATCCAGTCCCCCATCCAACAATTTACCAACAATAAATATTCGATCAAGCCGGGAATTGTAACCGGGATTCCAAGCAAATTTGGCACAAGCGCTACCGACTGTGATAAGGTGCTGATTTAAGACCGCCAATTCAGCCAAGAATCAAACCCCAACCTGATTATTAGCGGTGATAAAGTGTCATGAAAGTATAACTCTAATAAACTGACCAACAACCATTGATTTTCAACCAAAAGTATATTATGGTATCATAAAGGATTGTTTTTAACATATAAATATATTTTCAAATATTTAAATTAGTCTTGTAAATTGCAAAAAAATCAAACTCTTTTGAATAAACCAACGAAGTAAATTTACTCACATATGAATGTAAAATTGACTAAACGTTGTATATATAGTCAATTATATTAATTTATATGTTTTTTACGTTATGTTTTTTATGTGTTTTATTTAATGAGCTCACACAACTCTTCAATTTTAAACCCTACAAAACTGTCTTATAATTCTGTACTCTTTGGCCCGGACAAAGTGTAAATCGTGTTTTCCACTCTACAACTTCAAAACGCCACCAAACATAAATGGAAGGTGCAATTGTTCCGTAGTTATTCTAAAAAAATAGAACCATTTTATAATTAATTTCAGATAATATATTCATGTAAAATCAAAAGAAAAAGTTTCGATTCAGACAACTTTTTGATGTTTTATTTGAAATGTTTCAAGAGTTATAAAAGTTGTTTTTAATCTCATGTAAAATAAATTAATTTCAAACTTTGCATGCGTTATTCATGACTATTGCCATAGCCACCATAAAATATTCACTTTAATACACTAATAGAACGAAACTTATGATGTGATATATTTGAAAACTCGTGAAACTGAGGCACAAAGTGAATTTTATATATTGTAAAAAGAAAGCTTTTTAGTTTATATTGCTTTGATTAGATGCATCAATTAATGTTATATAATCGAGCTTGTTAATTTCTTAGGAATAACCATGTTCGTTTTTAGGATAAAAAATTGCAACTCCGCTTAGTAAAGAAAGGACAGCACTAACGGGGAAACCAATGGGCTAGAAAGAGATGGTAAGTGTCCATTATAGCCTCTGCTGCAATTTAAATATGGAATGGCCTATAGGAATTTAAAAACAACCCGCTTCCGTGGCCGAGTGGTCTAACGCGTCAAGCTTGATTCACACTTACGTCTCAAGTAGAAAGCACAACAGAGAATCCGCTCTGCTTAGTGGCGCAGCAGTTTACATTCACTCGGAAAGTTGTACATTTCTGTTTACCCATGATGCATTGAAACATCAAATTACAACCAGCTTATTGCCTACAGTACTGTGTGTTTTCATAAACTTTTCTAAGATGTCGTGTTTTACCGATCTGTTGAGAAGTAATGTCAAACATTTCTGGAAAGAAAAATAAAAGAAAATAGCAGTACTTGCAGCTATACTAACTAAAGAAGAACAACAAAGTATGGAAGCGTATGGACGCTAGGGTCTGCTTCGCTACTTTTGTTTATAAAATATAGTGCATTGAGGAAAGCTAGCGCATGCGCTGATCGGGTCTATCCAAAGCGGATTTTATGGAGAAGAGCTGTTAACGCAGAGATTGTCTCTACTAGAGCAACGCAGTGATTGGATTGGAGCGGCCACGTGACCACAGTTAGGCACTGCTCTTGTTTTTCGGCAAAAGTGTGAATCAACAGTATCTCTTTTGTTGGACTGGCCTGCTGAAGACGAGAAGATCGGGGTTCGATTCCGGGTGGGTGCTTTAAGTGAGGTTTTATCCTAAATGGTTTTCAACTCTCACGCCACACAAATATGGGTGCACTTCCCCTAAAATTCATCCTTTCTCATACCCAGCCATTTAGCGTAATTAGTACAAGACATATAGCCTTAACATGTAGTAATACATGGTGTTAATAAAAATAAAATTTTAATTCAAAACAAGAAACGTAGAGAGGCCATAAAACAACACCTGATCCCGACTATTGAAGGTCGGGATAAAACATATTATATTGTTGCATAATCGACGAGGTTTCATGAATCATGGAATACGATGCATCACGGTGTACACCGTGGGAGACGAACTTAGACCACTAATGACGTCTCAGCTTCATTCTTCATCGCCCAGATTTTTCTTCTTTCCTTCAGGTCATCAAATATTTTAATCCTTTTTCCTAAACTTCTCTTTCCTTCAACCTTGCCCTTTATAACGTCATGTAGAAGAGAGCTAAGGATATATATAATGTACAATATAAATACAGTATGGTTTAAAAATAATTATTTTTCCAAATAAAGAGCAATCTTAAATAAAATACGTTTTTAATCCTTGAAGATACTCACTATTGAGAAATGAGTGTCTTCCTCTTGGTGTCTGTTACTCTCTCAAGAAATTAACACTATACCGAACACTGATTATGCCAGCCATTTTGTTTCAAGAGGGCGAGTACAAAACGACTAATCACGACCTTTTCCACAACACAAACTTATCGGAATTTTATAAAACAAATCCAGTGAAATTTTGTTGAATTTTACATTCATTCAACGCCATGACACTTCTCCCATTAATTTAATCTCAATCACCTAATTAAACAACTAACTGTTGAATATGTCTCTAGATACGAAAAAGATTTTGTATTCGGATATATCCAAAGTCATCTTGTCACTAAATTTGATGTATCTAAACATTTTTTTAAATGGTTTTAGTAGATGTTTTATTAGTACAACACAAGCTTTAAATTAACAATATATGTAAGTAGTTTAGTTTAAAATCAATAGTATTGTTGTTTAAAAGCAACCAGAAATAGGCCTAATATAGTTTAATTGATAGCTTATATGAATCAAGTTTCTACCATTTTCAGTAGATATTTAAAACAAAGTAATATTGACTTTCAAAGTGAATTCTTCACATGGATTGGCGAAAGAAAGCGCAAAAGATGACGTTAATGATGATTTTACAGTCTTGGCTTGGAGCGTAGCGATAGAAAATTCAGAAGCCCTATTACTGCAAAAAAAATGTTACACAGATAAGACAAAATAATTTTGACCTGACTTGGATTCCAACTGACAAAAATACCAGAGATGGTTAGTCAACACATTGAGAGGAGAGAAGTATATCTCCTTAGTGATCATAATTCTAGCAACTATCCAAAACCTATTGAGCGGGACTTTGATGACTGAAACATTATCACATAGAACTTTCTACATAACACAAAATAATCTAAAAATGTATAATCTTCATATGTTATTTCCTAATGTATGTGAGTGTCTGTCGACAACCAACCGAAGACCCTAGATGAATTATAAAGAGGAAACTTTGCACATTTATAATATCGAGCACAGGACAGAAACGAGCGTAGCCAGCTTTAAAGTTTATACTTATTTTTTTCTATTTTGTATTTATTTAATATACATATGATTAATTTAGTTCACTTTTACTTTATTCACTCAAACTTAATAACTAATATAATTTTTACTTCAACAAACAAACCTCAACCTTAAATGTGCTTATCAATTTAAGGCTGAATTTCGTTATGTTGGTTAATATATAAATCAACCTGCCATAGACCAGCATAAAAACTAGTTTTTAAAGTAAAACACACAAACATATGAATGAAAACTAGGACTTAATTAACATGACTAAGTCAAAGACACACTTTACAAATGGAAACTAAACAAGAATCATTTGTATGCAATGAAAAACTATTCCTAGCTCATTTAGGTTTGAATTCAAATAAACATGAATATAGATTTATAACACGTACATCAAGTTGGACCACCACATTATCCAATTCAATTAAAATTCATTAATTCTTTCTCAAATTCCGATGAGGTCTTCTCAAATTATTTATCTTTTGTCTAAATAGTTTACCTCTTTTCCTACACGCTAATGCGTGTACACTTGATCTAAAACTCCATAATCATGTGTTGTCAAAACCGCCACATTTAGAGCGTATTATAGTTCATTTTGATACAGTTGGTGAAACAAATTATTAGAACAAGCTGTGGATAAGGACGGGAGACACAAGAAAGAGATGGTATACGGTAACTGGTATTGTCATTGAGACTTCCAGGAACGTATCTTACTCAAATACTTTATAAAGATGCACTATAACAAATAGATACCCATGTATGAGATTCATACGAAAAATACCTGTTTTTAACATGGAGTACATTGATTAGATGGAGAGTATCTTGGGTGACGATATAATTTGTATCTTTTTATCTATTTAGCCTCGTATGGGAGGCTTCCGTAATGTCGTAGATAATATTGTATTGCATTATCGCGTGTAATATTGTCGTTTATATTCCTTATAAAAATATATTAATTAATCAAACACTTTCATTTTATTTAAAATCAAGCAATGATTAGTATTTGTTGCCAGGAAACATTCAATATATTATAATAGTGGTTTCCTAGATACATATTATTGTTGTGTTTTATTTTATCTAGCTAAAATATATACTTATTAATATGTATGGTAAATTATTTAAATGAAACTATGTTGTGAGTAACAGAATATTTTCAAATTTAAAACTTCATGTTGTGTGTCCCTCCACCAACCAGTAGAACAGTCTCCAAAACTTTTACAATATAAGCTCCATGCTTCTTTTAAAAATTTTAAAAATCGTTAATATCAAATTAGCCCTATTAAAAAAAATTGTTCTTCTGATTGGAATTGTTTACTTTTTAAAAGCTTTTGACAATTTAAATCCAGAAATAAATCGTTATGATATAGACCAGATGATGGGATCTTCAACTTACTTCAAGATTTATTTGTATGTATTGGTTGATATTTAGAACAAAATTTATCATTGGGGAACAACAGCTATGCAGTGATCTAGAATAACTAAAGTTATAATTAACTTAAAAGTAGTATGTGTATTTGCTATTAGATTTTACCAGTATTATTGTTTGGAGTTGTTCAACCCCCCACCTCCCCCTTTCCAAAATTTCACGTAGGTTTGGCGCGGTCATTATTTTCGCTCTTCGGAGTACCGAATATTTCATAAATTGCGAGATCTGTATAATGTTTAAATTATTTTCATACACATAAAGAGATAACATTTTAATGGTACTTTTTTAACCTCGAGATTACGATGAATATTTTCGTTTTATATGCTTTCGAAACAAAAAATGAATTTCTGATTCTGTTTTTCTTATCTATATCCTGGCTTAGAGCCGAAAACATTTTTCCGAATTTTGAAACCTGGTATCTAGGGCAATTAGATTTTTATCAATAGGAGTGGTTAGAGCTATATATATCCAAACCTAAATTTAAAGGCTGTTTACAAGAGATTTTTTCGAAATCAACGATAAAAGTTTTAATTAAAGTTTGTACCTAGACACTTTTTAGTAGTACAAACAAAATGACTCAACCAATTTTTCCGAAAAAATTACTTGGAGTGTTTTAGGCGAATAATAACAATGTTGATAATATCGACGCAACTATTTGAAATATTAAACTATTCATCTTTGAATAATTGTTAGATAAAGAAATATATTTTTATAAACCAATAATTTCAAAAGGATAGGAAAATATATAGTTTTAACACAGGTCTGGGGATTGAAGAGATTATTTATGTGTTAGATTTTGATGCTTTTTAACTATTATGTTTCTGCAACAATATATATTATTTCATTTCAATGATTTTATGTATTTTTAGTAAATGTTTCCATTTTTACTCAAAAGAGCGAGAAAGTCGGTCTGGGGCACCATGCATTTATTTTTCCACCAAAATTGAGAGAAAATAATTATTTTAAGCTAAAATATAATTATTTACTAATGATCTTGATAAAAAATATGATTTTGGTATTTGTTCTGTGAAATTGAGAGATGGTATTTGTTTTAACTTAAAATATTGTATCGTGTATTTCATACAATCTCTGGACTTTTAAATGGATTAAAATTATTTAATAACATATGTGATGACACTACACACCCTTATATTGTTGCACAGCATTATTTTCAATCAAAATTATTTAAAAACAAATAATGGCCCTTTCTTAATTTTAATCATGAAATATATCATATTTCCAATTTTTTTCCGTTAACTTATTTTGGTTTGGATGAATTGTTATTAAATTTAATATTATATTCTTGAAAATCCACATATATGGAGGGAGAGTGGAATTAGTAAACCATTTAGGAAAATGCATCCCCAGTCCACCCAACCGAAATTCTATCCTTAATATCCCAGTCCTCGGTGGTCTAGTTTAATACGGAACAAGTGCGTTACTAAACTACAGCTGACAGATGACCACGTTAGTCTAGTTTCCTAGGACAAAGATAATCCTTCCTGTGAGAGCTTATCAGATCAGTTTAGTTTCCTAGCGCTGAGACAATTCTGCCTGAGAGCTGATTACGTCAGTCGAGTTATCTAGGAATATGATAATCCTTCCTGTGAGCTACACACCAATAATATATATCCCAAAAATTTTAAACCGCATTTAACACAACTTTCATAGAAACATTTATATTAATAATGTTAACGGATAGAGCCGAGCTCCCCAAATGCTGGATTATCATTCATTCAAATCTTTTGTGGTTGTTGACCGGCGAAACTCTTCTCCATAGTTCTAATCATATCACAGACATTCTAGCGGTCTTTTTATGTTTTTTAAAAGAAAGCTAAAATAATATGATATTAGTCCTACCAATGACCGTATTGGACGGGAGTAGCTTGTGATAGTGTTGCCCTGGATGGACTCAAGAGTACTGGGCCTATGTGTAATAAAATGGCCAGCCTCAACAATTTAAATGACTTTTGATGAAAATCATGTTATTTTGAGAAGTGTCAGCAAGATAAATGATTTTTAAAATCACAGTGTTATATTAACAGAAATATTCTTTCCCAAAAATGATAACAGTATTTTCAATACAAACCATTTATCTTCCGCCTACTCTCTTATGTTACTCAAAATATAAAGAGCATTGTGTATGTAGTAACAGCTTGATGGTAATATAAATACAAATAACAACGTGTGAGTTGTACCAGTAACGACTTTTTGTTAATATAAATGCATACAAGATAGTATGTGTATACTCTACACTTGTCAAGCACACTTGTTAAGAAAGTCAATAAGTCAAATTGCTTATATTAGTTTATAAAATACAAAATGTATAGCTTTAGTTTTACGAGATAGTTTAGGAAGTTTTTACAACTCTATTTAATTTTCCTTATAAATTATTCTATTCATGCTTTCTGACTAATATTTTTATTTCTTATGCATATTTAGTAGGATCTTTTTGGTGGCCTCATGATATAATGTATCACACACTCTCGCTATAGACCAGTGGTTCCCCACCTTTTGTGGCCCATCTCCCGTTTAGGGAGGTTGACTAACACCTATCGCCCCCTTTTCATTTTCATTGTATGCCTAATTTTAATTTGAAGTAAGGTGTAAATAATAAAGCAGTTTTATTATTATAAACAATTTTACTACCATATATAAAAACAACCAAAGCAGTTTTATCCGGTCACTCTTAAATAAAATAGAAAAAAACTGTACACTTTTTACAGCTTTTTTTTAAATAACAAAGAAGTGAAATAATTAACTAAGATCATGGATGCACATTTAAAAAACAGGAGTACATGTTTTAATTTTTAAATTGGAAACTGGAAAAATTAAGAAAGTTGACAGTTAAAATTTGGAAAAATAAATGAAAGTTTGAAAATTTGTTATTGTTTTATTTTACCTTTTCAATGCCTGCCTTGTGCTTATTGCTTTTTGTTCATTGATAAACCTCACATAAGCTATTATTATTATTATTATTATTATTATTATTATTATTATTATTATTATTATTATTATTATTATTATTATTATTATTATTATTATTATTATTATTATTATTATTATTATTATTATTATTATTATTATTATTATTATTATTATTATTATTATTAGCACCGCGTCTTACTACCCATTCGGGTTATACGCACTTACGCTAATGTGTAATGGTGAGGTGATAGTGAGATGAAATGAAGGACCTACAGTTTAACGTGGAATCCGAACCACGGTGGAGGCCTGGCATTCCCCACATTCACAAGATGTCTTGTCAGAGGTGAAGGAAGGGTTTGGTAATCAGATAAATCTTTGCCGGGACCGAGGATTGAACCCTGGCCGCCAGCACAGAAGTCTGACACCTTACCCCTAGACCACCAGGTCACCTACCATAAGCTAATAAAATTGCTTTGTTATCAATCACAGTTGATTCATCAATCTGCAATGCAAATTTACTTTTTTTCAACAAATTGGTGAGTTTGGATTCAACGTCCGTGGTCATTTCGTCAATTCGCCTGGAAACAGCAGAGTGGCGCAGTGTTACAACCTCTCTGAGTCCTCTTACTACCCAACCATTGAAAATAATAACAGCGAGAGAGTGAATCTAAGGAACAAGTTACAGGGAAATCATTAGAAATATTTAAAAGTAACAATATGATAAGTTTATTCACATTAATAACAAGAGCGCAGATAACAGTACATGGTCTCATTAGATCTTAATGCGATATGTTGGAAATTAAACTCGGTGACAACAACATTATGTCGCAGGTATATTTACAGAAAAGAAACTTGAAATCCAGTCATTATCTTGACTGTTCAGTCTATATGAGACAACAACATTACGTATGAAATTAAATACGGTATAAGATTATAAGGGCCTAATGGGAACCTTGAAATGGTTACAAAAGTTTCGTTATACACAGAAAACGAAGATATAGATTACGTTACTTTAACTTAGAAAACATTATATACGGGAATTACATAACGCGAGAGTTTGACCAACAGACCAGCCAAATTCCCGCGGGACTATCTGATCCTGACTCAGACTAGGAATCAAAACAAAAATGCCATCAGTGAAAATACTTCAAATGTCCTAAAGGGACAAACAAAAGTAAAAGATATGTAAATCAGCAATAGTTAATTAAAGTCGATAATACCACAAAAAGCAAAAATCAATAGTCACCTAACTTTACGATAATTCAAAAAGCAAACTAATTAAGAGATGTTACCTCGATGATTAGAAAACATTAATACAATATCCACAATATCAAACATGTTAATTTTAACTCGTACAAAACTTGAATCAATTTTTAAGAGTGGATATCTACGAGATTGAATATTACAAAAAGGACTCTTGCGCCGAGGTGGCGATATACCAAATGTAGAATATTAATTTAAATAGAACGACCATAATAAGATTTTTAGTTTTAGAAACTGAAGATTAAAGTTTTTATATACAAAAATTATTAGAGTTGAAAATAAATTAGAGTCCATAACACGAATCGCCATTGTTACGATTTTGATACAAAATACAAGTTTATCCTGCCATTGTCCGCGTCGATGACAACGGTCCGTCATCCATCGCAGATGAAAAAATAGTCAATTTTGGCATACATGCGTAGCTATTATATAGGAGTTTCGTCGCATGAAAGGGGAGGTGGGAGAACAGAAACACACGCTAGGTGGCGTCAACGATGTCTTCCAACAGTCCCGTACACCTTTGTTTACACTGCTGTTCGCAAATTTCTTTTCGGAAACGTTTTGATCATGATAAGAAGGATGTTGATAATTTATATTCATGTTGTACTTTTTATATATACACTTCCTCTATGAACTTAACAGTGAACAAATATCAATAACATTGACATTATTCAAAAGAAAACTTACGGCATTATTACAAAAAATATAACACATTAAAAACATAAATAAATTATCTTAGAATAGATGTTGAAAATATTACCATTAAATTTCACTCGTTCTTGAGAAAACTGATATTTACAAACGTATGCTATTTCCGCAAGACCTCTCCGGTAGCTAGCACCATCTACTGTTTCCGTGATCCATCTGTCTTTGTTACGGAAGGCTACTTTGGTTGGTTGTGGAGACACGCCACGTTTTACACCCTTGCACACACCTTCCAACAAAATAGATTTTAGACTCAAAAGGACAGGGCCTAAAGTTGTCTGCTCTTTGGTTAATTATTAAAGTCATAAAAATTATCAGAGTTAAAGACAGTGTATTTAAAGGAGTGAAAACCATTTCTAGGCCCCTCCCCTTGCCACCATTCGTCTTACCCAATCAGTAATTCTGTAAGAAAGTTATATCCTCACGAGCTAACAGTGATTCTCTGTTGAAGTTTGACATCAAAAACACTCAAACAATAAAGACGCAATGCAACATATGGCCTTCATTTAATTTGATTGAAAATTAATTTAGAGTAGAGTTTAAAATCTATGTTTTATATTCGGAGTTAATAATAATAATATTTAACACTGCGTCTTACTACCCGTTCGGGTTATACGCTTTAAGTACTAATTACGTTAATGGATTTAGGATTTGGGAAGGTTGAATTAGAGGAAGTGAACCGACATTACGTAGAGGGAGAGTGGAAAACCATTTAGGAAAAACCACCCCCAGTTCACCCGACCAAGATTCGAACCTCGATCTCCCCGTCCTCAGCAGTCGAGCTCAACACGACAAGCGCGTTAGCCAACTACACCACCGAGGGGGTTATTCGGAATTAGATGAGGGAAAGAGTTTTTTTTTACATAAGTTGAAAGATTAGTAGTGGCAAAAATATTATAAGTGCAAGATTCAAAAATATTATTTTTCCCAAGATAAGGGGGACTTTTTGATTGAAACGCGTGGCAGGGTATGGGCTGGACGTTACTTATAAAATAATTTTGGAACACATAATAGGTTGAAACAAGCATATGCCTTATCCTCATTACTTTTTAATCTAATTTTATATTATGGTATTATGGTCATGCAAGAGTGTAGGAAAGGGTTGACATTAAACGGTATCAGACAGATATTAGTTTAGAGATTAATGATAATCATATATCATTTGATAGAGTTAATGAGTTTAAATATTTATTATTAATAATAATTCTATATTAGATTTGAAATTATGAAAAGAATACAGTCGGTAAATGCCTGCTATTACTCGGTTGTTAATTTGTTGACATCTTTCCTTTTTCAAGAAATGTAAAACTCAGGATATATAAAACAATTTAACCGGTTGTTCTTTATGGTGTAAAACATGGTTTCTTAACTTACATGACGAGAACAAATTTAGGATGTTCGAAAATAGTGATTAGGAAGATATTAGTTCAAAAATGGATGAGGCTAATGAGTTATTAAAATAGAACACTATCAATTGTCCTCCCAAATATATCGTCCATCGCCATGAATCATTATTAATTATATATAATGGTAGACAATATTGCACCGTAGTAACAAGTATCTTTTAGTATTTCGTGAATCTTCATGAGTACAAGATCAGGGTTTTATAAATATAACTCATTATTGTAATAAATATTTTATAGATTATCTTTAATGCAAACTATGAGTGAGATAAAATACAAATGTTGATGTACGGTACAGTAATTTAGTTTAATTGTCAAATTAATATGGAAGCTAATAGTAAAAACATGTTTAGTTGAGTGAGTGAACAACAACCACTTTGGTAATAATTACTGTGTTGGTTGTGTGAGTTAGGTAGGAATGAACATTTTTTTGGGAGGTAAATCAATGAATCGAAATAAAAATATTTTGATTAAGAGAACAATAAAAACATTTTTACTAACTGTGTTGGTTTTGTAAGTTATGTAGGGAAAAGAATTTTGCGGGAGTTAATTAATCTAAATACGAATACATATATAAATAACATTATATAAAATCATACACATAAGGTTCACGCCTCTTAAAGAAGAGGGTGTATATCGGCACATAGGTCTCACTGTTTGGTGTAAACCCTGACTGGGGTGGAGTCACTTTCTGAGGTAGATAACTCCCCGGCACTTTAACTCCCAATGGTAGAAAGTCTGCCCATGAGTTGCAGGCAGCAGCCCAGTCATTATGAACTGAAACAAATATAAAAATTACGAAATGAATAGTATTGACATAAAATATTTACGGTAAGTTTTGGAGTTTTAGTAATAGTGATTTTCAATTCACTTTACCAACCATGTTACTACATTATACCTCATTTAGTTAAAAATGACACTTTAATACGGGAATTGAGCTCGAGATATTTGACTTAGGGAACAGATGCTCTTCTAAAGAGCTATCTAGGATTCATCCCATGTTTCAGCTCCGTCTTCAATTATAGTTGAAGTTTGTGTCTGTGATGGACGTGTGGAACAATCAGCTACATAGGTACCACTAGTATGCCTTTTCTCTCTATTTATCCACACTATGCTTTCACATAGCTGCAAAATTCTAAGATATGGCTACCCTTTTCTGTACAAATGCATGAAATATAGGTATTTTTGCTCCCCCCTCTTCCCCCCCCCCCCCCGCAACAGGGACCTCTCACGTAACTTGTATTCTAAACCTTAATTAATGAAACTGTAGTACGCATTTATTATCTGTTGTTGTTTCAAGGAATATGTTGTATTAAAATACTCTTTATCCTCGCGAGTCTCTCAGTCGGTAGAACACGTAGTTAAGACTTCACCTCTAAAGGTATTCAGGGGGAGAAGCTTAGGTTGGTACTTCTGTATTTCAAGTGTAATCCGGACGAGAAAATAGAATTACCATAGTGACTTACCTGTTAGTTTATTACAGCTCTGCTGCAAGTCTTAGTTCCAATGAGCTAATTCATATAAATTTAGGTAGAGTACCAAAATGTATATAGCAATGTTATATGTTGTATTGGTACAAGGCAAAAATTATCACTTTATTAGACTGTATATATTTTATTTTACTGACGCAGAAAAAAATTATATCCTAATTATTTGACGCCAAATAATTTATAATTCTAATATTACTCGATGAGAGTTCAAATGTAAGTCTCATACGATTATGATGAGATTTTTGCATTATATATGACCAATCAATTAGAACAATAACGTAAATATTGATCCTAATATTACAAGTTGAGTGTTAAGATCCCCTATCAGTACCAATGACTAGCGGTTAGTAAGATTAGATGAATTAAGATGTGTCTGTCATCTTGCTAACTTATTTAAAAACAGAAAAAAATATCTTATTAAAACAAAGTATTAAGGTGTTACTGTAGTCCTGAGCTAGGTGCTAGAAGATAGAAATTTCTAACATGCATACATCTTCTTTATTTATTTTTATTGATAAAAAGACTCAACAAATTTGCAGGCGTGACGTCTACATATTAAAAGAAGAATATTTATCACTTCTGATAGTTAGTGTAGACAAAAATTATATTCACTCTGATGATAACTAGAACAAACTTAAATGATACTGGCTCCCAGTATAAATTACGAAGGTAAATGAGATAAAATTGAAATTTAATCTGGCATTAAACTAGTTTTAGTATCCAGAAAGCAGAAGCGTCCGTTAGTTGTTTATTTCTTCATAACTAAAACTTTTGTCGTGTCAAACAAACAATAAAAATAATCAAAGGAAATCAATGTAACAATGTATAGAGCAATGCGTAGTAGTAATGAAACTTCAGAGGAGGTCTTCATGGAAAAAAAAGTTTATTTGAAAAATATTAATGACGTTGAAACAGAAATATGGTGAGTATTATTTACAATGTTCCACTAAAAAATATGTTTTAGAACTCGGTGATTAAAGCAGTATAAATTAGCTCTATATATTATGCCGCTCTTTGATGAATTGAGAATGCACAGGAATAAAAAGTCATCTTTGTTTGATAACTTTGAACCAAGAGTAGTTGAACTTGTTACTGGAAATATTACGGATGTCATCGATGCAATGAGTGCTATGGAAGCTCTTCTCACAGCTGACGTCATTGTAGTCAATGATATCTTATTCTGAATAAGTCAGCAGCTTCGTCTACATTATTGACTATCGTTAGGATACAAATATTATTTTAACATGCATACAAAAAATTGATAGAGATATCATTGTATAAAACAAACGGGTAGTAATACGTGGTGATAAAAAAAATTGCAATATGTAAACCATTATTTGGATGAAGGTGCTGGTAAAAATATGTGTGAGATGTTTCGCTGAAATTTAATCAAACACTGACAAAGTTTAGGCACGTACTATAATCACTTGCAAATTTTGAAAAAAAAAAATATATTGAATTTGAAATTTAGAATTTTGAAGAGGACTTATTAAATAAATCATAATTTTGAATGAGATTCTCCACTTGAAATTTTTTTTTGAAAATATTTAATTTCTGAATCCATCTCCTAATTATCCTGAAGAATCTTAATGTACAAGATGTAAGTTCTTCCTCGTCAAAATATGCTGTTCATGTGAGATCATCCATTTTTCCAAGCCACCATTCTAAATATTTTTCTTTCGTTATTAATTTTGAATTACTTGGAGTTTTGTAAAAGCCATAAAATCGTCAAATTAGGAAGTGTCAGGGAATTTTGTAATTAATTTAGGACAGGTTTTAAAAACTTGTTCAAAAGTTATAGAAATTCCTAGGTCATCTGTATATTCAACTGTAATTTTTATATTTTCTTCCAAGAAGATAGATTTGAATTTAGAGTTGTCTTAATTGTTAATTTTTTCGAATGAGGGTAAATCTCTCAACCCACCGAGCCACCAAATTATATATTTGTTTTTGGAAATTAAATTTTTGTTACTGGGAATTTCGGACCTGGCCATTTTCATTTTCTTGATCTTATTTGATTGTTTGGTAGAATGTTCATAATTTAGAATGTGAGGGTTCATTAACTACAAATTTAGGTCGAGACCGGATTCAAAAAAGTCCTCGAACATAATTATAATATCTGAATCGTTTTGTAAATTAATTTATTATTTATTCTCTCTTGATTTGAACCCTCTGAACTATTAACTCTTACAACGGATTTTCTTTCTCAGCCGTTTTCTACTTTGCTTCACACAACATCATAATTTATCTATTTTCTACTTTGCTTCACACAACATCATAATTTATCTATTTTCTACTTTGCTCCACACAACATCATAATTTATCTTAGATTCCTTCTCGTTTTTAAAAAATACTACATAACTTAACAAGTATTAAAATAAGAGTACTTTGATTTGGTAAGATAAATATCTATCAGGTAAATTAAAATAAAGTTGTACCAATTATTTGGATTGTTAATAAGTTAGTACTAATAATGGTGGGTAGAATGTACATAAATCTATCACTATCCATTAGAAACAAACATTCTAACACTTATAATTCATGTAGTTGTAATGATAACCAGGTATTAGCAATTGGCACTTCCAGGAAATTACTGTTTCAGTTAACCTTACTCAACTTCATGATAAAGTACCAATATAATAAACAGATACTCATGTGTGAGATACCTACAGAACATACATGCTTTTATCCTAGAATACCTTGAATAAATGGTAGAGTATATTGTTTTATTAAATCCTGTAGTATCTTTTTATTCTTATAGCCTCATATGTGAAATTCTAGTCATGTCTTGGATAATAAATATTATATTAAAGTATCGCGTGTAATATTGGCGTTTATATTCCCTATAAATTTTAGATCCATCAATCAAACTCTTTCGTTTTTCTAAAATCAAGCAATGATTAATATTTATTGCCAGGAAACATAATGTATTTCAATATATTATAATAATGGTTACCTAGATACATATTATTATTGTGTTTTACCTTATATTATTAAAATATTTATTTTTCATACACATAGTAAACAATTTAAATGAAGCTCTGTTGTGAGTACCAGCATATTTTCATATTATATGCATCATTATTTTAACTTCAAGATGTGTGTCCATTCACCAACAAGTAGAACAGTCACCAAAAGTTTTACAATATAAGCTCCCTTCTTCGTTTAGAAATATAATTATTGTAAATATCAAATTAACCATTTTAACACAATTTCGAAATGAATTGTTTTTCTAACTCGAAACTCTCTTAAAGCTCTGGACAACTTAAAGCCAAAAAGAAGACGATATGATTTAGACCGTAGAGTTGGTTCTTCGAGGTCCTTTAAGTTTTATTTGTATGTATTAGTTAATATAATTCATTTAGTGAAAGGACCAGTGATGCCTGCGCTTGGGTGTGGTCTAACACACTAACAAAGAACAAGTACATTTATTGGCAGTACTAAAACCTCTGTGAATATTAAATTTATTTTGATTTTGTAACACGTAGAAACGTTGTTGATATTATTGGAAGATTTTTTCTTCTTGAATAAGATGAAGTATCTTTTGTGTTGTTATCAAGAAATGATTATAATGTATAAATAAGACTATTGTGTATAAATAAGACTATTTTATTGGAGTGTGTACTGCTGTGGAAAAAATTGATGTTGAGAATAAATAACTTAGAATTATTGTTGTGCTGTGAACCAATAGAGTTGTAAAATTGTATTATCAATTATACCCGTAAGTGGCGAGTTCGGGTACCCAGAGGCCTGAGGCTAAGTCCGGGTTGTTTCTGCGCCTGCGCCGGCCGGGCAGGCATATAAATAGTGTGTAGAAACAGGGATGTGGAATTATTTGAAGGTTTGAGAGAGGAGTGAGGAAGAAAGAAACATTACAGTAGTGGCACACCAATGTGGGGCTCGACGTTCGGTCACCCAAGGCTCGTATAATTATTGCTGTTTGTTCAGCTTTGGGTGGTTCGATCAGGGTTTATTGAACTTGCCACGACTAAGGAAATTATGGAGAGAAACGGCAGGAAGCACTCCCATTCATACAATACAAGGTCAAGGTCCCTATCAGAAGTTGCGGCCAGGCGGGTAGTAATTGACACTCCACCAGGAATGAACCAAGGCACGGGTGAGGTAGCTGCTGGAAGTGGCGTCATTAACCATCAGGTCTTAGTAATGCCACTGGAGGGAGACGCCGTTCCGCAGCAAATGTTGCCAGCAGCAGCAGTGGTTGACTTACTGGGTTTAGTGGTAATTTTAAATTGTATGCGGGAGGAGATGACTGCTCTACGCACAGCCCAGGAAGGGGCTCGAACAGCGGCACAGGCAGAGTCAGAGATCGCGAGGCGGAGCAACAGGAGGTGAGGGCGGTGCTCGAGACAAGCTTGGGGACAGTTTAGACGTTCGTCCAAGAGATGCGCATTTCCATTAATGAGACACGTGAGACTTTCGGTAATCATCTGGATGAAGCGCAGTCCGTGGTAAATGGACGCCTTGAGATGTTCCAACAACAAAACCTCGCGTTCCAGGAGCAGGTTGAGACCCGTCTGGAGGTGGCTGAGGTTAGTTTAAGGGCCAGAATGGAGGAGAGGGTCCTCGAAGTAGTGGCTACAGTGGAAGCACGTTGCAATCAGTTCGTTGCTCAAGTTGGGGTACTGAAGGAGGAGGCTGAGAGGGAGGCTAAGCGACTACTCACTGAGGCTGAGGCCAAGAGAGATGCCGCGAGGGTTGAGGCAGCTCACATCCGGGAGGTGGTGCAGCAGGAGGCAGCGAGGCTCAGCGAGGGAGCTTCACCACCACAGGCCGTTTGGGGGTTGGTAGACGCTCTTGGTGCGTACCTAGGCTTACAAATGATGGTTGACCGAGTCCCTCATTTTAACAACCCCACGGAGGAGAATCCCATAAACCATCTTAAAAGTTGAGTAGTGTGTGGGACGGTCAGGAGGTTCCTTGAAGAGAGAAAAAGCGTCTCATTGTGGCATCGCTGGAAGGGGTGGTGTTGTGTTGGTGGTCCAGCGTAGAAAAGGAGGTAGACTCGTGGTCCACGTTTGAGTCTTTGTTCCGACAGGAGTTCTGGTCGCCCGAGATACAGGGGCTTACCCGAGCTACTTTACACGCCATGAAATACCGTGAGAGCGGGAATAAAGCACGGAGGCACATTTCCTCACTCTGCTAGATAGGAGCAGACACCTGGATGAGCCCTTGACTGGCTCAGAGCTGGTTAACGTGGCCCTGGGACAATTCCACTACGAGTTCAGGAAGTGTTGGGAGCGGCAAGGTATGGAGGCGGGGAGGATTTCCGAAGGGAATTAAGACGACTTGACCACATAGAACAGCTCCGTAAGATGGCCAAGGAAACATCATGGGAAAAGAGTAGCTTACAGGACGTTTGGCACCAATTTTACCTTTGACCTTTGACCCCGAGTTGTGTGACGTAATCATTGCGTGTGATGTCGCAACACTCCCCCCCCCATGGGTTTTCCCGATGACTCATACCTGGCGCCAGTTTGGCGGCTTGACAAGACAAGTAGAGACAGGAATAGATCGTGACCTTGAAATAGTGAGCTAGTACATGAGGTCATTGACCCCCGGCAACTCTTTCCCACTCCCTTTCTATGTGGCAGTGTGTTTTCCTGATGACTGGCGCGTTGACAAGACAAGTCGAGACAAGTCGAGACACGACCTTGAATGATGTCACAACCCTCATTTGCAATGGGTTTTACCGATGACGTCATCGCTCTGTTGCAACCCTGATGACCCATACCTGGCGCCAGTTTGGCGGGTTGACAAGACAAGTCGAGACAATAATAGATCACGGCCTTGAATGATGTCGCAACCTTCACTTGCAATGGGTTTTACCGATTACATCATCACTCTGTCGCAACCCTGATGACTCATACCTGGCGCCAGACTGGCGTGTTGACAAGACAAGTCGAGACAAGTCAAGAAAAGTCGAGACAAGTCAAGAAAAGTCGAGACAAGTCAAGAAAAGTCGAGACAAGTCAAGACAAGTCGAGACAAGTCAAGACAAGTCGAGACACGACCTTGAATGATGTCGCAACCCTCATTTGCAATGGGTTTTACCGATGACGTCATCGCTCTGTCGCAAACTTAGCTGGTGGTAGCTATAAATAGTGGCACCTCATTTGAAATCCTTTCATTTTATAACCAGTCTTCGAGTGCTAAACAAGAAAACCGGGATGAGTGAATACGCTTCACTGACGGATCTGGGTGAGTAAATATAATCTTCTAACAGTCACACTTATTATTTATTTGTTGTTAAATCAAATATAATTTTCTAACAGTCACACTTATTATTTATTTGTTGTTAAATCAAAGTGTATACATTTTGATCTATTTCAAAATTACAATAAACCATGGCAGACTTGTCTAAATTAATTTTTATAATAGATTTATGAGAATTAAAACTATATATAATTTGAAGGTGTTTAAGCAGGGACTTTTATTATAATCAAGGGTAATTTATTGAAAAAACTTGATTCCTAGCAATAGTTAAATGGTAATTAATTTTAGTGGTAGTTTACTAACGGCTGAATATTATTTTAAAATCGTATGAACACGAGTGGTTATAATAAATTAAATAATGCATTTTTTATTTAAGAGTATTTTATTGTATACATTTATTACATCCCATAACATTTTTGAGGGCAGTTTACTACCAACTAAATTTTATTTAAAAGATGTATTGAACAATTGTATTATATATAACATAATAATATGTTTATTGAGGATAGTGTTTTAAATTACCGCAACGCCATATATGTAAAGCTCGGCTGATGGCCGAAGACAGCCGTTACTGTAGAGCTTTTAAATACAGATACCAATGACAGGCTAACACTTCAAAGTGAGGCGTGTGATATCATAAAGTACACATTTTCTTGGACGAGCAAACACTGGTAAATGTCTCCGATCCCGTTAACACACTCTGGAGATTATTTTAATTCTGAAAATCAAACTAACCTGTTGTGTTGTATTTTTAGAGAATTCGCTGTGGGGAGATCCGCAGACATACGGGGATCTGACCACCCTCGGTGCCTACATGGAAGAATTAAACGCAAACGGTTAGTAATTGCAGGGCAATGAAAGACCAGATTTGTAAAAAAGAATAATTAGCTTTTAAAACATAAAAAATAATTTCTAAAAATGAATAATGTGTTAAATTGGTGGGTTTTTATAAACAAAAATGGGCATTATAAGTTTTTTTGTTTTATAAACGCTAAACGATTAATATTATATTATTTTAAGGTGATTTCCTTGTTGAAATATTATTGTATAACACCTTGGCTCAGTTGGTAGAATGCATACTTCCTGGTTTGGGTGTACAGGGTTTGAGTCCGGGCAGGACCATAGTTATTATTGTGAAAATGACCCTAATACAAAGTTATGTTTGTTTCAGATGCGTGGAACCACATGATGTCTGCAGAGTCTCCCATAATAGCACCTCCACCACCACTCCTAGAGCCGCAAGAGACTATAATAGACATTTTTTCGGCTCTGGGTGCTATTGATTCATCCATAGGTGAGATTATTATTTTACGTTAAAATAAAAAATATGTGTATAAGTTGAAAGATCATATAATGAGAAGATTCCTTAGTAAACCATTATAATAGGTGAAAACACTTTTCAAATAGAAACTTAACGTAAAGGAAATGTCCCAAACATTGTGTGAAATAAGCAAGTTTCTTTTAAATTGAGTAGTTAGAGCAACTGAGGGATCCGTTTTAATGTATGACATTCATACTGTCCACTCAGAGGACAAACAATAAAATAAAAAGGTCATTTTTTATTAGGTATTATTTTGATAACTTATGTGATAATTTGTTTATTTAGAATTTCAGAGAAGGATTTTTTTTTAAATTGCCTTAGTTTGAAAGAATATTGTTTCAAATGCTTACTTTGTAGTTAGTTTGAATTCAAACTCTTGTGTTTTAGCTCAAATGAATAACGAAGAGGCCGTTTCGAACCAAGGGGAAGACATGGTCCCAACCCCAAACTCCGCAGCCCCCATTCAGCCAGCAGGAGATTTGCCAACTCCAAGGGTCTTCCTGCAAGCCGCTGTTGAAGGGGCGAGGAAGGCGGAGATCAAAGACGCTCTTCAAGATGCGGATATGATGGGGGAGGGACCATCATCAGCACCCCAGACGGGAATTAATGGCCCGGTAAATCAGGTTGGTGGAGCTTTGCAAAATGGCGTCCCTCTTTCTATCGTTGAAGAGAGGATTAAACAATTGAGGCGTTTCTTTTATACCGGTAGAGAAATTACCGTACAGCTTGATGCTCCGGCAAGCGATCGTGACGCATTAAGCTGGCTTGAAGAACAAATTACTAATTTGCTCCATCGGCTACAGGACCATGGCGTTAGCGCCGATGACCACGTCGGCTTACTTTTGAGTAGCACTGACTCGACGTTAAGCCCTGTGTATGTCTCATTTAGGCGCGCAGACCAGTTAGACGCTCGAGCCGTGCTTGATAATGTAAGTCGCGTGTTGAAAAGTAATACTTGGTTTTTGAGTACAGCACCCCTGTACGTTAAACTCTGCCATTTTAAGGAGCCTCGTGGGAGTGGACGATATTGTGATAAACTCGCTCCCGCAAGCACATATAGCCGTAATATCAAAGGGATCATTACGATTCAAAATGACGACACACTTTGCCTAGCCCGTGCATTGGTTGTCGCCAAAACTATATGTGATAATAAAATAGAACCAGGATGCATGGATGTGAACACCTTTAGAAAAATCAAAGAGGGTCGTGATATTAAAAAATATAAAGCAGAAGATTTATGCCGTGATGCCCGTGTGAATCTTTTGAAAGGTGGTGTAATAACTGAACTGAAACAATTTCAAACATATCTCTCCGAATACAAAATCACCGTGTTCAGGGAACGACGGGGGAGACAGGTCCTATATGAGGGGCCTACTCCCGCCGAACATTTCTTTAAGGGGCACCTTGATTTGTATTTTCACGATGACAAACAAAACCATTTTGATGTTATAGCATCCTTGACAGCCGCATTTAAGTGTGGGTACTTTTGCCGTAAGTACCGTGTATCGTTCAACACAAAGAACGAGCACAAATGTGCATCCGCGTGCAAAAAGTGCTACGCTAAAGCGGTTTGTAGCGGAGGCCGATCTGTAGTCTGTCAAGACTGCGGGCGTTGGTTCAAAAACCAGACATGTTTTGATAACCATAAACGTCCCGGTTTTTGCAGAGGTCACAGGTCAGTCTGTGATGTCAAAAAGGTTTGCGAGGTATGCGGGATATTTTTCAGTTTGGAAAGATCAAAATTTCACATAGGTGTTATGAGACTTTTTGTAGAGTATGCGAGACCCATCGTTCTTATGGTCATTTCTGTTATATGAAGCAGGCCCAGTCAAAGCCGTCACTGGAAAAGAGCAATTTCATATTTGTATTCTACGATTTTGAATGCAGACAAGAAACGCCTCTTCAAGGTGCGGCCAGCACGTACTTGCACGAACCTAACCTAAGCGTCGTGCAGACGTGTTGTAAGGCTTGTGTTCATATAGAGGCAAATGACCATCATTGCGCTGAATGTGGGGGCAATAGGACTCGCATATTCAGGGGTGATACCACAGTGGCCCAATTTTTTTAATTTTTAGAACAAATTAAAGCTTCCAAATTTAAGAATATCACCCTTCTAGGCCATAATACTAAATATTATGATGGGAATTTTATTTTAAAATATATGATGGAGGTTAACAAATGGACTCCAGAACTTATTATGAACGGTGGGAAAATCATGTCCATGCGTTACGGCCCGCTCCACTTTATTGACTCGCTGAACTTTCTCCCGATGTCGTTGTCCAAATTGCCCAAAACTTTTGGACTGGACGAGTCTTTTGCCAAGGGACATTTCCCCCATTTTATCTATAAAAAAGAAAACGCGGGGTATAGGGGTCCCTTGCCGCCACAGGAGGACTACGGCATAGGCGAGATGTCAGTTGAGGGAAAGGAGCACTTTGAGAAGTGGTATGACGGGTTGGTCAAAGAAAATTATGTCTTTGATTTTAAACGCATGTTTGAACTGTATTGTGTGAAAGATGTAGAGAACCTACGGAAGGCCTGCCTGAAGTTTAGAGACATGCTCATGGAGAAAGCAAAGTTGGATCCTTTCAGAGAGGCGTGTACGATAGCTGGAGCGGCCATGTTGGTTTACCGCCGAAGTCATCTTAAGGAAAATACTATTGGTATTATCCCTAACGGTGGCTATCGGTGCGCAGACCAACAGTCGCACGTCGCTGTACAATGGCTATGCTGGGAGGCCCATCAACGCGGTGTCTCTATTCTTCATGTGGGTAACGGCCGTGGTGAATATGTGTTAGGGCGACGTGTAGACGGTGTTGTTAAAGCTGGAGATACCACCACCGTCTTCCAGTTTTGGGGCTGTTATTGGCACGGGTGCCCTCTCTGTTACCCTGATAGGACCACCCCTGTCCAAAATAGTCCCCACGAGAACATGGAGACGCGTTATAAAGCGACCATGGCTTGTTTGGAAAAGTTTAAAAATGCCGGCTACACGGTCGTAGAGATGTGGGAGTGCATGTGTAATGCGATGAAACGCACGGACAAGGACTTGCAGCAATTTGTACTCCAGCACGAGGTGTATACCAAGGAACCTCTCAGTCCCAGGGATGCATTCTTTGGCGGGCGTACAAATTGTATCAAGCTCTTCCACGAAACAGACATTTCTTGTGGGGAGAAGATCAAGTACTTGGATGTGTGTTCATTGTATCCATACGTTTGCAAGTACAAAAAATACTAAGTCGGCTACCCCAAAATTCACTTGGAACCAAATTGTCCGTCTATAGATCAAGTAGAAGGCATAGCCAAAGTTACAGTGACGCCTCCGCGAGATTTATTCCTGCCCGTATTGCCTACACGGATGCACGACAAACTAATGTTCATCTTGTGCAGGAAATGCGGGGAGGAGAAAAACCAAGGCGCGTGTCAGCACAACGAAAAAAAAGATCGCTGATTGACAGGCGTCTGGGTGATTGATGAGATCCGGAAAGCCGTTGAGAAAGGCTACACCGTTGAAGCAGTGCACGAAGTGTGGGAGTACAATGTATCTGTTTATGACCGTCAGACGAGTTATGGCGGCCTGTTTCACGGGTACATTGATACTTTGTTGAAAATTAAACAAGAAGCCAGCGGATGGCCAGAGTGGTGTACCTCACAAGAGGAAAAGTTAGCTTACATTCAAAATTATGAGGAAAGGGAAGGGTTAAAACTCGATTTCGGCTCTGTTTGTAAAAACCCTGGTCTCCGCACTCTGGCTAAACTTTTTTTAAATTCACTATGGGGAAAGTTTGGGCAAAGACCCGATTTACCACACGTAGCCGTTGTCAACGACTATCGGGGAATCCACAAGTACCTGACGGATCCGTACATCACCATGGACAGCGTCATTGATGTAAATGATGAGGTTATGTTCCTCAATTACAAGGATGAGCGTGACGCGTTGCGCCCTAACCCTAACACGAGTGTGGCGGTGGCGTGATACACGACTGCTATGGCTAGGTTGCACTTATACAGCATCCTTGAACAATTGGGGGACCGTGTTTTGTATCATGATACAGATAGCGTTCTATTCACCGAATGCCCCGGCGATTGGAGTCCACCGACCGGAGACTTTTTAGGTGACCTCACTGATGAACTTCAGGATTACGGTCCGGGAAGCTACATTAGCGCCTTTGTATCTGGCGGTCCCAAGAATTACGCGTACCAAGTTTGTGTTGGCGGCGATTCTGCCAAAACAAAAACGGTGTGCAAGGTTCGAGGGATCACCATAAACTATGGCAACCGGAATGAAGTTAATTTTGAAGTTTTGAAAGCCATGGTCACTGAACAGTCTGCGGAAAGATACATACAGATACCGCACAAAATTGTAAGAAAAGGTCTTGCGACTGTATGTACCGTTTCGCAGACTAAAGTCTACCGGCCCGTGTACACCAAACGCAGGTTAATCGATGATTTTAATACGTTGCCGATTGGGTATCACAGTCCTTGTAAACGCGCTCACCACGAATAAAAGGTGCTAATTTAGACGGGCTGAATAATCATCTTTTTTTTTCTTTCACTCTAGATAATTCCACTGACATACCATTTTTCAAAGATTTGAAATTTTTTCATATTTTTTTCTGAATGAAAAAAAGCATTTTTTTTATGCGCCCGGGATACTTTTTTATATTTTTTTATTTGCCAGGTCAATCCTCCACCTACCTGATTTTTTCTAGTCAATTATTTATTTGTATATATTTTAATTATAATAAATTGATAGTATATATTTTTATTTTAAATCTAATAAATTGTTTGTATATATATTTATTTTCTTTCTAATCAAGTATAATAAACTGATTGTATAAATTTTTATTTTAAATCTATTCAAATATAATAAACTGTATATATATATATATATATATTATTTTTTTTAGTACCGGGGCCACTATTCCCCCCATATTGTAAATATTCTCAGTATACTTTTCACTGTATGTAAATAAATATTGTAAACAAAACCAGTTATGTTTATACTAATAATTATATATTGTAAATATTCACGATATACTTTACACTGTGTATATACTTTTTCATGACCAAATAAATATTGTAAAAATTGTTATGTTTGTGTTTTAACGTCTATACCCCACACCTCCCTCCTATCCTATAAATACAAGCTCATATAGCTTATAAGCTCAGTCTCAAACATTATGGACAATTTGAAACATCCATTTTCGGCCATCATAAGCGGCCCTTCCTGCTGTTGGAAAGTCACATTTTGTAGCAGACTTTATCCGTCACTTGGACACAATGTGTGACGTTAAATTTGATAAAATCATATGGTATTATGCTTTATGTCAACTGGGATTCGAACAAGACTGGACAAGTCCCACGACATATTTGTAAGGGTTTGCCGGAGATGGATGACGTAATTAATGACTCTTCACAGCTGATTATCCTGGACGACCTGATGCATGAGGCCAACGAAGTGGTCGTCGATCTTTTCACCAAAGGATGCCACCATCAAAATATTAGCGTCATGTGCCTACACAAAATATATTCCATCAGGGCAAGGGCCAAAGAGACATTTCCTTAAACGCACATTATATCGTGCTTTTTAAAAATCCAGGGATAAAGCTCAGATTCAACACTTTGCACGACAAGTCTGTCCTGAAAATCCCCGTGTTTTACAAGAGTATTACACCGATGCTACAAGTACTTCTCACGTTTATATATTGCTAGATTTCAAACTAGGTACACCAGAATGGTTCAGATATAGAACCCGCACAAATGTCAGCTGTTGCGTGTATCTACCACGCAAAAGCTATAAAAACACCGACACTTCTCGCTTACAGATCATTTCATAACCATGAGTCCCAAAGTGCTGAATCAGGCCCCTCTACTACGTGCGATGTATCGCATGAACCAGCAATAACGTCTCGCCTTGATGAAAACAGCCGATTAGAAACTGGTTGACTCTGTTTGCGAGTGTGCCTACAACACTTTAAAAGGGCGGGTACCGCTGAAAAATGCGCAGAAGACAAAGTTACGTGCTCACAAGCAGGTGTTGCGCAAGCTAGTCACACCGAGGAGAGTGCTTGAAGAAGAAGAGACGACTACTCGTTCAGAAAGGAGGAGCGTTCTTGCCCTTACTTCTAGCCCCTTTAATCCTCGGTTCCTTATTCAACAAGTAAATAATGGAACACACGAAATAGATGATTTTGGTGTCCCCGGAAACATTACACCGTTACGAGCAACACCACCAACAAACAGCTTCGGCAACAAATCTAGTTGTCTCCGAGTTGGACAAGGAAATGGAAAAAATCCTCGCTTCAAAACTTGACGACACATCTAAATGGACTTTATACCAACAAGTGCTTCAGCGCTATCTACACTTTAGTCAACACCCTCCGCCAACTGAAACTACCACCACTACCCCTGAAGTGTCTGTACTTCCCATCCCGGCTGTACTTAATACTGAACCAGCACAGGCACGTAAAAAAGTTGAACTTTTACTAGAACATATTAAGTCCCGAGTCGTGGGACTCAAACGGAGAAGTGAGTATTCAAGATACGCCTCTCTGTGGATCCAATATTGTGGATTTAGTCAATGATCTGGTCAGAGCAAGAAGACACAGTGAACCGTCGGGATGGTGAGAGTTTCTCACGGCGCTGCAAAAAATGAACGTTCCCAAAGAATTTATTGCAAACCCGAAACGTTTGGCGCCCATTAGAGATCCGACGCCCGTACCACAACCACTTACACCATCGCAACGCCCTAAGAAGAAGAAACTGAAGAGGGTGGATGAAAACAGGTGGTTGCCGTTCAGAGCTTAATGGACCGTTTAGCCGACATCTACTACGACCCTTCTCATCCTGCGGGGTTTGCAGGGGCGGCGTCGCTCATAAAGGCGTCCAAAAAAGATCCCGAAAAAGTACGAGAATGGCTTCGTGCACAGGACGCTTATACCATACACAAACCTGTGCTAAAAAAATTTCCACGCAACAAGTGCGTGGTGTCAAACATTGATGATCTCTGGCAAGCCGATCTAAACGACATGCGAAGTCTCAGAAAATACAACGACGGTGCAGTGTACTTGCTCACCGTCATCGACGTATTTAGCAAGATGGCATGGGCGAGGACGCTTCCATACAAGACGGGGAGCGTCGTGAGAGACGCCTTTCGGGACATTTTCAAGCAAAGCGGCCGTAAAACTCTAAGTATACAGACGGACAAGGGAACAGAGTTCACGGCACGTCTAATCCGGAAATTTCTCAAGCAAGAAGGCGTGCATTACTACACCACTCATAATCCAGACGTGAAGGCAAGCATCGTAGAACGGTTCAATAGAACTCTGAAAGGACGCATGTGGCGCTACTTTACCAAAAATAACACGTATCGGTATGTGGACGTCCTCCAAGATCTAGTCGACGCTTACAACGGTGCCAATCATTCCAGTATCAAAATGGCATCCTCCGACGTTTCAGAAACTAATGTGCTTCAAGTCAGAGATAATCTGTACGGTAAAAGGCGCGCAAACCCGAAGCCTAAAATAAAAGTCGGTGACATGGTGCGTATTAGCAAATCCAAAATGCTGTTTGAAAAGGGCTACGAAAGCAATTGAAGCGAAGAGATTTTCAAAGTCAGCAGTGTCGTGTTGCGACAACCTGTCGTCTACAGACTCACCGATCTTGACGGCGAAGAAGTGGAGGGGACGTTTTACGAGCCTGAATTGCAGCGCGTACGTCTCCCTGAAACTTTTAAAGTTGATAAAATACTACGTGTCAAGGGTAAAGGCGCCAGAAAGAAGGTGTACGTGCATTGGAAAGGTAACCCCGCCAAGTTTAACTCCTTGATTCCTGAAGGACCAGTTTTACATCACTTTACCGAGCGACAGCTCTATGGGATATTTCCCGAAAAATACGCTCATGAATTTCGCCACGCAACTTCCTTACCGTCTTACACTTGAGGGCAGGTGGGAAGTCGCTCTGGCTGAATTTCAATATCTTTGTTCTTTCACCACCATACCCGAGGGTCAAAATATTGTATGGTACAACAGGGTGGACGCTAACGGCGTGGAACAAATATTCAAGGATCATATCCCTGCTGGAAACTACAGCACTATCCAGGAATTGATCAAAGCTCTAAATGACATAGATACGTTTCAAGGGAATTCCAGAGTTGTATTTAAGTACACAAGCCTCAACAAAAAAGTGGAAGTTATCTTTACACCAGATATACAGCTGCTGAGTCCATCAACACAGCTAAGTCTACAGCTAGGTTTCGATCCTCAGACTAATCTGATCAAAGTACCAAAGTCTCCGTACGCCGCCAACATTCTACTAGGCCTGCCCTCGCAAATGTACATCTACACGGATATCGTCGAACCGCAGCCCGTGGGTGACATTGTGGCACCGCTGTTCCCATCAACCTTGTGGAAGTAAAAACACTCACTATTCCTACGGGTGTGCAAGGGAAATCGTTGGACAACGTATTCACCGGACAGTTACCCAAACGGTGCATCGTGGGATTTGTGTCAAACGCGGCGTTCAACGGAGACGCCACCAAGAACCCGTTCAACTTTCAAACCTACGGTATGAACCATTTCTCGCTTTACGTGGACGGGGAACAAGTACCGTCGAAACCATTACAGCCCGATTTCTAAACGGACACTATGTCCTGTCCTACCACACGCTGTTTTCTGAAACGGGTATCCATTTCATGAACGAGGGTAGTGAAATCACACGAGAAGCCTTCCCCAAGGGATATCATCTCATGGCTTTCAATCTCACACCTAATCTGTCCGCTCACATGACATCGCATTGGAATTTGACGCGACACGGTTCTCTGAGCATCGAAGTGAGCTTCACCCGGCTCTCACCGAAACCGTTAACTGTGTCGTGTACGGTGAGTTTGCCAAAATCATCACCATTGACAAGGATAGAAACGTCGTGACCGATTATGGAAGTTAATATAATCGGCTTCCCACCCCTTACCCCCTCATTTAAACTATGGACGTCATTGTGGATCTCCAGAGCTTCATCGACGACAACAACGAGTTTATCGTCAAGTAACTGAGTGTTTTATCTGTATGTGGCACATTACTTCAACATTGGGTGTTGAAACCTCTATACGCTATCGAAGAACTTTCCACCGATGCCCGAAAGAAAGCCGACTATATAGTCAACAATCTTCACGGTATCACCTGGGATTACTGTGATGTGGATTACAGCCTACTCGAATACCTCATCTCCCGTACCACAGCGCGTGCAGAAACCGTCTACGTCAAGGGGTCAGAAAAGAAAAAGTTTCTAGTCAAATACACGTCTACACCCATCGTAGATCTCTACGACAGATGTTTTTGGTCACTGAAAACACTTAAATTGGGGCGCACCATGTGCATGGCACATAGTTCTGTATGGAATTTCCACTCTGCCTCTATCGTGTGGGGACTTCGAGACTGGATGATTGAAGATGGACACGCACACCATAAGACGTGCGCTGAAAACAAGTCCGTGGTTCCGTTCTGTACGGTCGGGTGTTTTCCCTGATGATCAACTACCCGCAAGAATAGCTCGACCTGCCGCTCTAGTCATCAACACCGATCCACACACCAAACCTGGGACGCATTGGGTCGCCATCTTTATCGACAAGAACGGCGTGGGAGAATACTTTGACAGTTATGGTTTTCCACCGCGTATAAAGACACATCTGGCATTTATACGCAAAAACACTTTTCATACGTCCCATAGCAAGCTACCACATCAAAGCATCGCCTCAGACGTTTGTGGCCATTACTGTCTCATGTACCTTCTCTATCGCGCCCAGAATATTCCGCTGAAAACTTTCCAAAACCTATTCTCACCCACCAATCATACATCCAACGACGCTAAGGTGGTGAGATATTACAATTGTTTTTTCAAGACTGTAGGGGCATGTTGCCCTTCAAGAGGCCGTGTCCAGGCGGCGTGCGCTATAAAAGGGGCGTCCCAGCAGTGTGCCGGCCATAACCACCGAACATCATGGAAGGTCAAGACGTTTATGGCAGCATGCCAAAGCCTGCGAAACCACTCGCCATCACCAGTATTTTCAACACCTTGTTCCCGCTGGATGGAGTCGACGCCAAGCGGGTCGTCGTCGGCATGAGTGTCAAGAACAACTTTACGCCCTTTGTCCAGCTAGAAAAATGCGGAGGGAACTGGTGCAGTTTAACCGTACAGAATGGCAAGAACTGGGCACCTACAAGTCGGTCATATCAAAGTTTTTCACCAACACACAGCCTCCTCAGAAGATTAGTCTGACTAATAACGAAATCTCTCTGAGACGCATGTGCGGTGACCGTATGGTTGTCATCAACGAGAAACAAGACGCTGGAATCAAACGGGTCGCCTATCTAGCACCTAGCTGGGCGCGTCTTTGTGAGGTGTGGGACCTCATCGACGTCGCCGTCGACCGACGGGACATGTGGTCGACACCTGTCGCACGCTATTGCAACAATTTGATCGACACAATCGTCGTGGATGTATGCGACACGCTAACAGAATCGACGGATGTGATCAATCTAGAACAACCTACGGTGGAAACTCACATCAAAAACCTGGATCTTATCAGTGCTACCTACTATACACGTCAAGTCATCGGTTTGGACTATTACATGTTGGATTGTGAACTAAAAACAATTTTACTAACGCATCTAAAAGACACTGTTGAAAAACGTATGAACGAATATATGCGTCATTCCTGTAAAAGTGTATAATAAATATTATGTATGATGATGTATTTAATATTTATAAATATTTATATTTGTAATGTAAGTGTTTTATTCACGCAAACCCTATTTATCCTTACTCGTAGTGTAACCAGATATGAGTCTAGATTTGTCAAACAGCTAATCTTATAAATCCATACATGTCCCCGGTAGATACCAAACAGACAATTTTATTAGACTTTTGTGTGGTATAGCGGCCCCTAACTGAGAATTATAAACCACTGTGACGTTTCCTCCTGGAAAGAGAGAGGCCCCTAAATGTGTATTATAAAGCTGTGTAAATGCTACCACTATTCCTGTCTCTACTTGTCTTGTCGATCCGCCAAACAGGCGCCAGGTATGAGTCATCAGGGTTGCGACAGAGCGATGACGTCATCGGTAAAACCCTTTGCAAGTGAAGGTTGCGACATCATTCAAGGCCATGATCTATTCTTGTCTCGACTTGTCTTGTCGTCCCGCCAAACTGGCGCCAGGTATGAGTCATCAGGGTTGCGACAGAGCGATGACGTCATCGGTAAAACCCATTGCAAATGAGGGTTGAGACATCATTCAAGGTCGTGTCTCGACTTGTCTTGACTTTTCTCGACTTGTCTTGTCAACACGCAAGACTGGCGCCAGGTATGAGTCATCAGGCTTGCGACAGAGCGATGACGTCATCGGTAAAACCCATTGCAAGTGAAGGTTGCGACATTATTCAAGGCCATGATCTATTCTTGTCTCGGCTTGTCTTGTCAACCCGCCAAACTGGTGCCAGGTATGAGTCATCAGGGTTGCAACAGAGCGATGACGTCATCGGTAAAACCCATTGCGAATGAGGGTTGCGACATCATTCAAGGTCGTGTCTCGACTTGTCTTGACTTGTCTTGTCAACACGCCAGACTGGCGCCAGGTATGAGTCCTCAGGGTTGCGACAGAGCGATGACGTCATCGGTAAAACCCATTGCAAGTGAAGGTTGCGACATCATTCAAGGCCGTGATCTATTCTTGTCTCGACTTGTCTTGTCAACCCGCCAAACTGGCGCCAGGTATGAGTCATCAGGGTTGCAACAGAGCGATGACGTCATCGGTAAAACCAATTGCAAATGAGGGTTGCGACATCTTTCAAGGTCGTGTCTCGACTTGTCTTGTCAACGCGCCAGTCATCAGGAAAACACAATGCCACATAGAAAGGGAGTGGGAAAGAGTTGCCGGGGGTCAATGACCTCATGTACTAGCTCACTATTTCAAGGTCACGATCTATTCCTGTCTCTACTTGTCTTGTCATGCCGCCAAACTGGCGCCAGGTATGAGTCATCGGGAAAACCCATGGGGGGGGGAGTGTTGCGACATCACACGCAATGATTACGTCACACAACTCGGGGTCAAAGGTCAAAGGTAAAATTGGTGCCAAACGTCCTGTAAGCTACTGAGAAGATACCTCAGGGGCAGAGACCCCAACAGCAGGTCCAGCAGCCTGGGCAACTAAAGGGGTCGCGGTCAGATGTTGTGGCTCCACCCCCACAACAATGGGGTATCCGGGGTTTCAGCCAACCCTCCCTATAGGGATTTCTACGTTGGAGGCCACCGCCTACGTACCAGAGGGGGCAAACCAGCCCACAGCCTCAAGTATCTGTGACACATGTGGGTTACCCTCCTGGACCAGTGTGGTATCCTTTCTGGGAGCCAGCTCCAGGTTTCCCGCCTCACACTGGAGAGGGGAACATCTACGGTCAAGTCACCAATGAAGGGGTGTACGTCAGTAACGACGCTCATGATAGTAAAGAGTTTATGGGCCAGGCATCTGGGGCGGCTCCAATAACAAGCGGAAGAAGCGGAAGGGACAAGGAGGTGTAAGGCCTATTTCTCCGTACAACAAGCGGGGGAGAGAATGACAGATGGGCCTTGAAGCTAGAAGAGAGGAGGAAAGAAGGCTGTAGAAAACACCTCCGCGACAATATTCGAGTGATTATGGTGCTAGGTGAGAAGCGTCAAACTCCCTACCCCTTTCTTATATTCCTCCAGTGAGAAGGGGGTGGTGAGTGACGCAGTAGGAGGTGACTATTGTGTAAGGGCAAGCACCTACAATGTTTTTGGACGCGATTGTAGGAGTGACTTGTTGTAGGAAGGAGAGGAGGAGATCGGAAGATTCTCGAAATGTCCGAAAGTGAAATTGAAGGTTGGGGGCCAGACGGTGAGCTGTTTATTGGATTCTGGGGTGGAGGTGAGTTGTGTGTCCGAGGACTTTGCTAACGTGATCCTGGAACACAACCTCCACCTTATGAGTCTACCACTTCCTCGCATGGTGATAGTCG
Source organism: Timema cristinae (assembly GCA_039000515.1). Classification (NCBI taxonomy): domain Eukaryota; kingdom Metazoa; phylum Arthropoda; class Insecta; order Phasmatodea; family Timematidae; genus Timema; species Timema cristinae. The sequence goes on from JBCFYV010002255.1 coordinate 46,532,579, forward strand.
GCGTGACGAGCAGGAAGAGCCCCGCCATCATCCGCCAACTCTAGCTGAGTGTGGAAGGTTTAGGTCCTGGGAAGAGCGTCAACTGTTTAGTGGTAAGGGTTCTTATCAAGCCCGTGATACTGGGAGTGGACTTCTTGGAGGGTCATTCTATTACATTGGATTTTGGTAGGCAGTCTATTTGCGTCGGGGGCGGTCGTTTGGAGGCGGCTCTCCAGGGAAAACCGATCCACTGGGGTGCGAATCCTGATAGGCTCACTATCGGTGCGCTCGTCGTCACAGTTGAAGATGGGGGCAGAGCTTGGTAACGTCCCTGTTGGGTTGAGAGAAACTATTCCTTTTCACCGCGGGAGACCACTTCCTACCGATGTGAAACTAAAGAGTTTTGTAGGTGAAATGATCACTCTGGACCATGAGCGGCGGGAGATCGTGCACAGCTTACTCCAAGATTACAGGGAAGCTTTCACAGATCGGCCGGGTTTGAACTTCACGTATCGGGCCAACATCCGCCTAAGTGACACGTAGGCGTGTTTCAGGCACAGTTATCCTCTGCCCAAGGCCTACGAAAAAGATCTTGACGCCCACATGAGGGAGCTACTTAGACATGGTATTGTGAGTCACTGTTCCAGCCCTTACGCCAATCCGTTGGTTTGGGTTATTAAAAAGGACCACTCTGTTCGCCTTTGTTTGGATGCTCAACAAGATTATTGTTAGGGATAGAGAGGCTCCAACGCTCATCAGTGATATGCTCCATGATATCGGTACCTGAGTACTAGTAATATGACACAAGGGTATTATCAGCTCGCGTTGGAAGAGGAAGCCCGTTTGTACAAAAACAGGCAGTTTTTGTTTCAACGTGGTTCCTTTCGGCATTAGTAACACCGTCGCCGAGTTCACCTGGTGTATAGATCTGGTTCTTGGTGAGGAATGTTGTGGTTTTGCTCGGGCCTATGTCGACGACATTTTGGTGAACTCTTCAACGTTTGACGAACACATCGAGCACCTCAGGACCGTGCTCAAGAAGATAATTAGTGCCAACATGAACATCAAGTTGGGCAAGTCTCTATGTTTTAGGCAGGAGGTACCATTTCTCGGGCACATCTTGACGCCGAACAGAACCAGACCACACCCAGATAAGGTGAAGGTGATCACCGATTATCCTACGCCGAAGAACAAAACCCAAATAAAGGCTTTCTTATAAAAGCAATCTTAACATTTTTCAATTTTAGTATTTAATTACAATATTGTTGACATTTTCTCTGCAAATAAATAGTTTTGTTTATTTGAGGTAATTAACGTTCATTTTCTGAAAAAACTTATTATATCAAAACATGGGAACTTTTAAGAGTAAGAGCGAAAGATTTTTACCAACTTTTCCGAGATGGTATTTTCTTGCACCTTCCAGTGTTCTTATACATATCACAATCAACTTTCCCTCCGAAGGAAATTGTGCTAGGGATTTAGTTTATAGTGTATTGTCTTAGTTTTACACTTATTATTCTACGATGGTAAGAAGAACCTTCGTTGTAATCCCCAACAAAATTGTAAATACAAGAGCTTGTTGATAATTCGGAGGAATTGGGGATCGAACCTGTCCTGATTAAATACCGTCAATTTCTATACCAAAAATAAAAAATAATCATAGACGGAATCTTAAGAAAATTAATTATTAAGTAGAATCATTTTCACTTAATTTAAACAAATAATTTAAAAAAAATGTTCCTTAATATCACATATCCTGAAGGAATATAATAAGGCAAAAATGTAACAAAGTAAAAAGTCTCCAATTATTTTGTCACAAAAAGGGTTGACGTGCATTTTTGACATTCATAGTTCCGATATTGATACCACTGTGTTTATTTTTATAAATACTTTTTTTTTGTGATACGGAATATTGACGTACCTTATTTTTGACCTCCATATTATCGAGGATGGTAGTAGACAATATAATATCGTAGTAACATGAAGTTATTTGTATTTCGAGAAACTTCATGAGTACAATATCAGTGTTTTATAAATATAATTCAACATTTTAATTTATATTTAAGAGATTATGTACGGCACAGTAATTTAATTTAATTTTCAAATTAATATAAAAGTCAATAATAAAACATGTTTAGTTGAGAGAGTGAACAATAACCACATTGGTAGTAATAACTGTGTTGTTTATGTGAGTATGTAGGAATGACACTTTTGTGAGAGGTTCATCTATCAATAGAAATAAGATTACATGTATAAATAGCATTGTTAAAAATCATACACATAGACCACGCTGTTATGGAAGAAAAGGGTGTATGCGGGTATATACCTTCTGAGGTAGCTGAATCCCCGGTGTTTTAACTCCCAATGGTAGAGCGTCTGCCCATGAGTTGTAAGCAGCATTCCAGTCCTTAGCTGCTGAAATAAATATAAATATTCCGAAATTAATACTATTGACATAAAATATTTACGGTAAGTTTCGAAATTTTAGTAATAGTGATTTTCAATATCCTCTAATAACCATGTTTATACATTATATCTAGTTTAAATTAATTGAAAAAGTCACCTGACCACGGAAATTGAGCTCGAGACATTTACCTTAGGGCACATATGCTCTATTACTGAGCTATCTACGATTCAACCCATGTTTCAGCTCATTCCTTACTCATAGTTGAAGGCTGAGTCTGTGATGGATGTGTGAAAACTTTAGCTACATATGACTGACCAATAATATGCGAGTGATCATACTTGTGTCATCTGACACCTGGGAGGAATGTTATTCAGCTAAGTATGTGATATTAGTTTTAAATTTTAACGTGAAATTCTAATCAATTTCCTTGCACTTTACAAACTCAAACACAAGACTAAGTATTAAGTTATCAGTGGAAAATTACTCCGAACACGAGATGAATTCAGGTTAAATAAATGGTTTAGCATTAGCATACTAAGATAAAGGTCCCAAAATCTATTATTGTGCATCTTTGAATATTCATCTAATTTAAATTAATTGAACTGTTATTCTTTCAATACGGACAGTAACATAATTACAATTATTTTCAGCTTGTGTTTAAATATTTTTTTTACCGGTGTTCTTAAATGTATTGAATCAAATCGCAAGTAACTAAGTACATTTAAAGTAAGCAACTGTCTCACCTTCTAGTTTCCCAACCTCGACATATTTGTGTCCCAACATGTAGTTCCCAACAGCTCTTAACAGATCTTTGAACCTCCTGAAACTTATCAAGCAAGAAGAAATAAATAAAATATTTTGGTCAGGCTCATATTGACAATATAATTATTTAAGCAAAATATCTTATTACAAGCTACTCAAGAAATACACCAATGAAGTTATGGTTTATTTCAGTCATTTCCGTGGAAACGAGCGTACATTATTGGGTCGATTATAAGAATAATTTTATTGTTGGAGTTTTGTAAATCAGATGTCGGATTTATTTTAACTCTAAAAATACACGTCATATAATATTGATAAAATACAATTTTATAAATATAGTCCAGCAAGTACGTAGTTGGAAATGAATAAAATATAATATTTTGACAGTATAACCAAAATTTGAAAGGATTTAGTTAAATTATATTATTAAAATTAACTTTATTTTTTAATTCGAAGTCTTTAGGCCAGTTTCATAGTCAAATTTAGTACGCCTCAAGTGCGGCGCTACACTAAGTACATGACGACACCTACCTGAACCAGAATGGAATGGGCCGTTCTCGCATTGGAAACTGGCCCATTCCATTCTGGTTTAGGTAGGTGTCGTCATGTACTTAGTGTAGCGCCGCACTTGAGGCGTACTAAATTTGACTATGAAACTGGCCCTTTGTCTTAGAATTGTAATTGTATATTTATCTTTTATTTATTCTAAACCCTTAATATAGTGTATTATTATCGCAGCACATATCGGTTATCACGCAGAACAGACGTTAAGATCGTTTAGGTTGGTTTAGCCATGATGGGCAGTTTCGAGCTCGAAATCCGGACGGGTGTTTTGAGAGTGTTTTTGCGTAAATTGTCTCCTAACTGTCACCATACTATATTATACACAATTCACGGCACTCATTACTAAACTAACAAAGATTAAAGCAGCACTCTACCACCAATCACTCAGCCATTAATGTTATTTCAAGGGTAAAAGACTAGACATTACTAACATCTTCCTCGAGAGTATTGGTCCGCAACCGGTGGGCCGTATGACTATACCTACATAGCAGATGGACCGTATTATTGTTACAACATATCTTTTATAAATTTTTTAAATTTTATGAATAAAATAATAATAATAATAATAATAATAATAATAATAATAATAATAATAATAATAAGAGATGAGATGTTCAAAGACTCAAAAGTTCGTATATTTTCGAATACCTAATATCTGAGTATTTGATTAGAAACTTGAATAAAAACCTCTAATAGTTTAAACATAAATTTATATATTCAATTGTGTTTGATTAATAATAAAGCAGGATAGTTGGCATGAGTAAACAGGTATTCGGTAATCTTCTATGATTAGAGTTAAATACCCTTGTTATTTGTTGTTTAATTAAAATGTTGCTGTTCAGAATTACTGTTTGGATGTGTAGGCTTTCTGCAATGTCATATTGAGTCATTTTAAAGAGGATTGAAAATTTTTCACGCAGTTATTAAATTGTGTTGATGCCCGGAAAGTTTTAGATGTTTGGCGAATAAAGATGTGCATCTATTGCATTTAAAATCAATAATGTTTTCATTATATCGAATTGAAAGATATTTACCGGTCAGTCCAATATATACAGCCTTACATTCAGATATCAATTTGAAGATAACACTTTTGGTTTTTTAGAGTTCTGATAGGATTATGGTCATTGTTGAAAATTTACACATTCAAACAGACATACTGATCAGCAACAAAATTTTAAATGATCAAACAAATTTGGAAAATCAATCCATTATAACACATTTAGAAAATTACCTCCAAACATCAAACTAAGAAGTAATACTCATTCCAACAAGTCTAGTCTATTCAAACCACAATCAATAAGATTAATACCGTAGATTAATATGCCTAATTTTAATTCAATTCCACAATTTCTGATAAAATAACAATAATATGTCTATCTGTATTTACTCACCATATAACTTACACTCTTTTTTATACTAGCAACGATATCTCTTCTATCAATTAATTATTTTATTTTATTTATTATATTGGTACCTTACCACTTATTTATGATCAACCCACAAAAAGTTTCATACGTTATAATAAAAATAAAATTTTGCAAACCTTCCGCCAATATGTATTTTAAACAAATCATCGTCATCATAAATATGGTGTTTATTTAATATTTAGTATACTATCTTCTAATTTCGCTTTAAATTTCACATTTTTAATGTTTAGCAATATTTTACCAATATTTTAATAACATCTAAATAATATTACACATTACATTGTTATTCCCCAGACCTATTGTAACATAACACCGATACAAGTCTTTATAGAAGATTAAAGATCAAATAAGGAGAAAGGAATAAAATAATAAGAAAGTAGATTTATTCTATTATAACAAATAAGTTGAATTATATAATTCTCAAATCCAAATCATTAATTCCCTTCCAAACTTAAAAATTGTACAATTTTATTTTGGGCGTAATGTATTAAATTTGAATTTTTAAATTTATTTGGTAAATTTTTTGTTTATCCTACAAATGAAATTTTGTTTGTCTTGTTTATAACAACATAAAAAACAAAGAGAACAGTTTTCGTGTAAATTATTATATTAATACAATCTGACCCTTTTTTATGATTCTTCCTCCAGCTACACAAGGCTTTGTAATTATTTTTACAATTGCTTAAAATTGTTACTTGAAGTCATTAATTATATATGTACTCGAGATCAAGTTTTGATTATTTTTATGTTTCTCAAATATATTAGGAATCTAATTTTTTTAATGTTAATGAGAGTACTCTTCCTTAAATTCAACCATCCTCATTCTTAAAAAATAAACGTTGTTAGTGCATATGCGTATAATACATGTGCCAATAAAACGTGGTGAAAAAATAATCTTATATTAGAAGATTATTTTTAATGTACATATTTCTATACTAATTTCCTCATCATCACGCAGATGTAGAATAATGTAAATATCACTACTCTAATGACATATTCTCAAAGGATGTAAAATGTTGTCATTATAACTACTCTAATGACCTCTTTCTATAAAGGTTATAGACGTTGTCAATATCACTAGCCTAGGGACTTCATCCTCTAACGGCTGTAGACTATTGCCAATGTACCTAGCCTAGGCCTCCTTATTCTAACGGCTGTAGACTATTGCCAATAGCACTAGCCTAGCCCTTCTTCTTATAACGGTTGTATACTTTTGTATATATTACTACCCTAATGTCCTTCTTCTTTAATATCCCCTATCAGTACTAATAGCTGGTGGTTAATGAGGTTAGATGAATTAAGAGGTGTTTGTCCTCTTGCTTACTTATTAACTACTGAACAAAATGTCTTAGTAAAATAAAGAATGAAGGTGTAATTGTTGTCCTTAATTATGTGATAGTAAATGGAAAGTGCTTACATGTATGTATATTCTTACTACTATTTTTTCTCCATAAAATGTCTCATCAAATACACAGGCGTCACATATAAATATTTAAAGAAGAATATATATCACTTCTGGTAGTTAGTGTAGACAAAAATTAAATTCACTCTGATGATAAGTAGTCCAAACTTCAATCCATACTTGCACCCAGTAGAAATTACGAAGAAAAATAAGATAGAATTGAACTTTAATTTCGCAACAAATCAGAGCCTTTGTTAGTTGTTTATTTCTTCCTAAAAAAACTTTTGTCATGTCAACAAAAAAATTAAAATAATCAAAGGAAATCAAAGTAGATGCGTAAAGTGGATTTAATAATAGTATTGAAACTTCAGTTGTGTTGTTCATGGAAAATTAAAAAAACTATGGTTAATATTATTTACAATATATCTCTAAAGAATATGATGAACTCCATGACTAATTACTGTATGAAATTGATTCATATCTTTGGCACTCTTTGATGAAATGGGAATGCTCAAAACTAAAAAGCCATCTTTGATAGCTTTGAAACAAGAGTAGTTGAACTTGTTACTGCAAATATTACGTATGTCATCGATGGAGGATTTTTAAAAAAGTGGGCTAACCACTTCGTGAAAATAAGGGTTTTGTACCCATCCAGATGGATCCAATCGAACTTGGAGTACATTAACTCATCAGTTGATTGGTCGTGTTGTTTCTGGGGAAGATTATCATTGGAGGAACGAGGTATCCACTGACACTCATCGCTGCAATGATTGCTATTGTATCTCCTCTCTCAGATGACGTCATTGCAGTCACACAGCTCTTACCATGCATGACTCAGCATCTTCGTCTACATTATAAACTCTTGAAATGATATTAAAAAAGGGTTTTAACATACAAACAAAAAAATTGATATATATATCAGTGTATAAACATAGTGCGTAGTAAGACGATGTGGTAAACGTTTTTTGCAATATGAGAACAGTTCTTTACAGGATATTGCTGGTAAAAAAATGTGTTGATTTTTACTAAATTTAATCAAACACTTACATAGTTTTGGCACGTATTATTTTCACTTGAAAATTTTGAAAAATTTCAATTTGGAATTTGGAATTTATAATTTTGAAGAGGAATTATGAAATTAACCATTATTTTGATTAAGATTTTCTACTTGCAGATTTATTTGAAAATATTTAGTTTCTGAAACCATATCCCAATTCTAACGAAGAGTCTTTTTGTACCAGATGTAGTTTCTTTCTTTCAAAATATGCTGTTGAGGGGAAATCATCCATTTATCCAATCCACCATTCTACATATTTTTCTTTCAGTACTAATATCTCATAACTTTGAATTTTGGAAAAGCCCAAAACATCGAAAGGAGATTTTCTTTCACTGCTAAAATAGTAAGCGTTATGAACTTTGTACTTAATTTAGGACTAGTTTCCGAAAATTGGTCAAAATTATAGAAATGTCTAGGTCATCTGAATATTGAACTGTAATTTTTATATTTTAATCCAAGAAGATAGTTTTGAATTTAGAACTGTTGCTTAAATTATTAATATTTTCGAACGAGAGTAAATCACTCAAACAGTCGAGCCAACAATATATATATATATATATATATATATATATATATATATATATATATATATATATATATATTTGGAAATTAATTTATTGTTACTGGAATTTTTGGTAGAGGTCGTTTTCTTTTTTGATTTTATTTGATTGGCTGGTAAAATTTTCGTAATTTAGAATGTGAGGGTTGATAACTTAAAACATAGTTCGAGACCGGATTCCAGAGACTCCTCAAACTTAATTATCTCGGGATCTGTTTTTGTAATTTTTTTTTTCCTGATTTGAACAACCTGAACTGCCAACTCTTCTAAAGGATCTCCTTTCGCGGTCATTTTCTACACACTATCACACAACTTTATCACTTATCTCAGTAAAGTGTACACCTCAAGTTTAATTACGCATTATAGTCTTTATGGCTAGCAAGACGACCGAAATCCCTTAAGTGACATATTGTTCCACAACAGTGTAACGTATAACCAGAAATTTCAAATAAACGTGTGGGTGAAGACTCATAATATTTTTTTTATCTTCACAGGCCTTATTCTCCGAGAAGTTCCCTCCGCAAGTCCAAATCACGTGAATGAAAATCCTTCAAATTGAACTGGATCTTCCACAGGCTGCCCTTTTTCCACACTCATGACAATTTAACCCCGCACGAATTAGGATGCTGATTTTTATTCAGGGAATTATGTGGGTGGGGACTATAAGTGCCATTTTGAACCTCACCTCGAGAGTGTTGTCGGGGTGTTTGGTTATTAATACGGTTATAAGGGCTCTCCCTACCACTAAAGTAGGGGTTGCTTCGTTCTTGGGATCCGGAATCCCTTCAAGGTTGCCAATCACTTGAGCCTGGGTTCAAATTGCTTTGCAATGGCCCTCTATCCAGGTTTCTCTGGGAATTGTTGCCATCTCGGTCGTTGCGCTGGTAGTTCCTACTAGGGCGTCGGTACGCGATGTAGTCGTTATCCCTTTGTTCTTGGTTCTGATAACATGAGGAGTTATTACCTCCTTGCCTACCCGAGTGGTTAGGTCTGTGGTTCGGATTACCTTGCGGAAATTGTCCTTCCTGGTGATCACCCCCTGAATCCCAGGTTTCCCCATCATTGTCCTTTGAGTCTGACATGGAAGTGGAATGACGACTCCTCCTACGGTCATACTCTAAAGTATCCGACCTCAGTAATCCGACCCGGAACTCTTCCAAAGTAGCAAATTTATTGCCTACTAAAATTTCCCTCAATCGCAGTGGCAGTTGTTGAACCACCATATGGATTATCTCCGTATCCGTAATCGGTGATTTAAAGTTGGGACTTTTAGCGTAAATCTCTGCTAAGTAGCCCTAAAAAGAACCTCCCTGCTCATAATACCGGGATGCGTGCATTTTGTCCCTGAGCTGACCGTGCGTCTCAGCAGACCAGAACATTCCCAGGAACTTCGTTCTGAAATCCGTCCATCCGGTGATACCAACCACCATAGAATGGCATTTCCCCCCAAAGAATTTCCAGCTAGCCACACCTTCTCTTTATTGGAGAGGTGGTGTCCGTCAAATAGTTCCTCAAGTGCATTGAGGTGTTCCACTGGATTCTGATGATTCCCACGGTGAAACTTGGGATGCGTGACTCTAACGAATGCTCACCAAATAGTGAGAGCAGAGGGGTGGTTATGGGGCTCAATGTAGTCTGACTTACTTCTAACACCTGTCCCGTCAAGTCCTTAACCTGGTTGTGTATGTCATTGATAGACTCAGTGTTTCCCCGGGTCTGTACCTCCAACCTAACTTGGGCTTGAACCAAGTCTTGGCTGTTGCTGTTTAGAGCAGTGAAATCTGACTTCAACAGCCCAATGGTACGGTCATGTAGTAGTCGTTGGGTGTGTCCCTCCTGTCCTATGGAGCTCAGCCCTTCATTTAGTAGCGTCTCTGTAGTAGTCTGGCTGACGGTCAAGATTTCGTCAAGGTCAGTCATAGTGACCACTACCTGTTTAAACTCAGACAGACAGCAAGAGAACGTCTCCTTTGAAGAACGAGTCATGGCGTGGACCTCTTTCATGGTCTTTTCTCGTTCGGTCATCATTTCTTCCCGGAAAGTGCCGTCCAGCTTCCTTATTAGAGTATTCATCTGATGGTCAGGTTGGTCATCCATTCCTCCAATCTAATCTGACCAGACACCAACTCCTTTAATTGCTCTTGGCTCGTGTTAAAATCCTACCTGAGCTGCCTTTGACCCTCAGCGACTACTCTAAGTTGGGAAGAAAAATCTTTCTTCAGCTCTTACCCAAATTGAACTTGTCCAGCTACCATCTCTTTCTGTTGACTTTGGACTGAGACCATCCTACTCACCAGTCGACCAAACATCTCTTGCATCATCTTCATAAAATCCGTAGGGAGTTGCATAGGTGTAAACACTGGGGTCACTGTCTGTATTTCAGTAGTGGGGATGTCAAAAGCGGTAGTGAAGTTGGGGTTGTCACCCTTTTCTTTAGTCATGGTGACGGTGGACATGTCACATGAGTCGTGGTCGTCTAGAACAATGTCTATTTCAGGGTCAGGAGTGATGCCCGCGTCACTAGTGCTAAAAGGAAAAGATATTTCACCAGCCCTCACAGCCACATCTCCCTGCGTGTCTATCTCCACTCCAGTTGCTTCTACCTCAGACTGAATGCTAGTACAATTGCGAAGGTAGTAACCTCCCATTATTATCCCACAATAAACCAAACACACTACCCCAGATTCTCCGAACAAAACCAAACAAAAATAAACCACAAAAATATTTCCTCACCACGCATCGAGCCCCACGTTGTAAGCGCCAATAGTAACGAACCTCGTATTACAACCCTCTCCACTAGCTAGCAGCTCAGTCGGTAGAGTACGTAGGTGAGACTCCACCTGTCAAGGTATTATTACCAGGGAACTTACCCCCTGAAGTTTATCCGTGGTAGTCCTGGATCTCCCGTAAAGTATGGAATACAAGTGAAATAAAAAGGGCGTGCCAACAAATTACGCGATACAAATAAAAGGACTCTGGTTATGGCTTTGGAAGAAAAAAATCACAACCGAAAGGTTGAACATAAGTGTAAAAAATACGAAAGTTTGTTAAATAAAACAATATCATAAAAAAACTCTATTAACTTTTGCTGTTGTTATTTATAGTTAAAAATAAAATGTGTCATATGGCAAGACAAAGAAATTTAATATAACTAAGACACAAAATAATCAGTGAGCACATATAATTTAATTGTTGCAATATTTGGTAAAATATCCTACCTATCTGGTACCAAATTAAAATACAACGCTAACCGGTGAACCCTGTGGCATGATACTATTTAGGTAAGTAATTAACATACGTAAAATAAAAAAGACTAATCATAAATGTAGGAATGACTAAGGTTGAGTAATTAAGTTTGTTTTGTTACAGAAATAAATATCATCCTCCTTGATCAGCCTTGCAAATAAATTGGTAGTCTTGAATTAATAATAAAAGGAAAGATCTTACTGGTTTCTCCGTTGTCTTGATGGCGAACACACGAAGCAAACAAATGTTCTCCGCTATGGCCATAGCGTTCCTATTTTATATCTTCAAAAAAACAAAGTTACTTATTAATCTTAGAAAAAACTTCTCTTGTCTGGGATCAAGAATAGTTTAGGATTTACAAATATCCTGTGCCAGTTGATGGAAAAGAAAATATATCCCATAAAAATAACTTTTAGTATTCGTACTACAGTTTGTTCCCTCTAAAAATCAGCGCGTCCTTTTAGAGAGTCCTACTTTCTTCTATCTTATTTACTATTGTTGTCATGGTAACCAAACCAAACAAAACTTGCAGGCTGCAAAACCATGAAAGTTATAAAGAGGAAATAACGTCATTACTCTTGGAAACAGATAAGGATAAAATAGTGGTGTACAAAGTTCAGTAGTAGAGACATGGAGAACAAACAAGAATCCAGTTGAGCACGCGCATCAGTGCAATTTATATATATCAGGGGATGCAACATAGAGAAATGGATCAAAACACTCCGCCATCTACATGAATACATGAATTAGGACGGAATATTGTTTACAAAGTTTGGAATTTAAAATCGATATTAAAAAGGAAGAGTGGGTTTAAGGGTGTTTAAATTATGGGGTAAAACATTATTAGATGAGGTAGAAAATATAAATTTTCCAGGATTGCAAAGTGATCACTTAAAATGGCCAAATAAGTTTTATTTATTTAACATTTTTAAACAGATAAGGCTTATATTGGTAGGCCAAATAAAATATACTTTTAAACTATAATAATTTTTACGAAATATATGATATTAATAAATACTGATTTACAGCTCAAGACGTCCGCCTCGTTCAGTGAGGAATTATTAATTATTGTCACGCCACGCGGCTTAAAATACAATGGCCTGTGTAGTTTTATGTAGTTCCTTCTCTGTTCAGTCTAATATTTTTATCGGTTTCAGCCTTCACCTACAACCAAACTTAGTCATATCAGTAAGAAAGAAGCGGAATAAAACTAGAATCTTCTATCTCAAAGTAAAGCGAAACGCTCGCTCCTGGTTCTCAAATGTATTAAAAATTTTTTTGTAAACTCATTAAGAAATATTATATTTGTTATAAGAAGAATAAATTGAAAGCTTTTATTCTTTAAGCCTGGTGTCATTATTCCGTAAATATAATTTATATGTGGTTAAAAATTAGATGTCATAATTTAACACATTTTATTTAATAATAAAACTTAAAATATAGGGTAATTGAAGAAAAAGATCCCTGTTGAAATTTAAGTCAAAAATCTTTTTGCTGTACTCAGTTTTATTACCTGTTCGGGATATCCGACGATTAAAATTAATGAAGTAAAGATTTAGGAGTTTGACTTTAGTGTAATTGTTCCATTATTTTAGTGAATTTAGAGCGTAGAACCATCGAGGATGAAAAAACACCTCAAGTACATCTGAAAGGGATTCCATTCCTTATATATATCTGTCACCAGGAGACCAATATATTCAAGATTGACACCCTAGGTTATGGAAACACCAATGCGGGAAAATCTAACCAAATAAATTAGAATTATACACAATAAGTGTATGAATAAAATACATAAATTAGTCTTTAAATAAGATTCTTATTTTATAAATTTGTTACAATGATACTTCGAAAATTGAAATTTGATTAATTCATTAATTCCTACCTCTATATTTTGAATTCTATTACGAGGTATTTTTTTACATACACCACGTCTTGCTAGCCATAAAGACTATAATGTGTATTTACACTTGAGGTGTAAGGATCACATTCGTATATTAGAGAAGATATGTAGTCACATTCGAAGGGATGAACATTGGAAAACTATTTTTACAAGTACACCTCAGTATAATTATGATAAGCAAGTATTTTAACCCTGACCACCCCATAACTAGCAAACCACACTAGATGTGACAGAAGCCTTTTACATTAATCCCACTGGCATGAACATTATTAGGCAGTCAAAAAAAAGTGAAAGAAATATCTAATTCACCATTATTTTTTTTTTTGCTTTTGGGATGACATTACAGATGTATATAATCTATATACCATGATTTTCGTTTGGAGGAACAGTATATAAAATCAAAACATATTTCTTTAGAACCAAAATTGAAGACATTTTACTATATTATTATTTTATTTTGTAGTTATTGATAATATCTATAAACATGAAAAGATGCAGATAGCATGACTTGATGTATGTGTGCCCTACACCCATCATTATCCCACACAGAGGGAAGCACAAGAGAGTTATACATTTATTTCACAATTAACATTATACAGCTCAATGAGTGAGCGGAACATAAGAGTTAAAGAACAAGCGAGGACATAAGCCAGATGGGCAACAAGACAAGGATTACCGCCAAGGCCAGATGGGCACTAAAATATTAACTAACAATAGCCGGCCCCTTATTTTTAGACGTCCCAAAACGGCGTCATCAGAGAATGACAATAAAACTCTAATGAATTGGTCTCCAATCCTACTATAAATAATATATTTCATAATTAATGGCAAAGAATCGGCACATGCCCTAACATAAATCTTAAGGTGAGTGAAGATCACAAGTACCTAACCTAAACAAAGGTATAGGCATTATAAAAATACCTGGCAAAATATAAATTTCAAAAGTCCGAGTATACTAAATAACCTAAGATCTAGCAATAAACGGAGTGCCCTCCGAGGATATGTGCACTGGGTGGCCCACGGCCCCACATTTAATAACCATATATATATATATGTAGATATAAGCAAAGAGATGACAATAAACTATCCTAACTTTAATAACCATCAAAGTGTCCACACAAGAATTATCCTCCCTGCCGGCTCGTGGCCCCACATTTAAGCAACCTCTAAAAGAAAACAAGGCGGTAAAAATAAACTACCTCAACCCTTAACAAATACTCAAAATATGTCCTGGCGGCAAGAAAGAAAATTAGCATGGCTTTCTCAGTTAAGTTATAACAAACCACTAAACATTCCGTTATGCGGAAAAAAAACGTACAAAAATAAATGAAGCCAGAATGGTTCTACCCCGAGTTATCATTACCTTATAGGCAAGGAGCAATATACCTGATCATAATAATTCATTATTCATAAATATAAAGTACTGAAGTTCAAGACGTTTAAATTTTGAAAGAAAAACATATTAATAACTAAGTGAATTTTGAAAAGAGTGTCGAGCCTACTCAATTGATAGGCTTATTACCTTGTAAGTCCAGAGTGTAATGCGTAACTATACTCTGGGCTCCAACCATTATATACCCTACGGTAATCATGTGTCCTCAGTGTGTGAAGAAATGGAGGGGAGGGGATGTTCCAGAACACTCTCGAGAGCCCACGAGCATCAGCCACAACCACAAATATTGTCTATAGAAGTTTTAGAATACGCCCGCTGGCGAGCGCACAACTCACGTTCAGTGAAGTTCACTTGTTTGAAGGGAGGGGAGGGTTACCCAAGGTGAGCCTCGAGCTCCGGCTTAGTTGAATGTGAATTGCGTCACGGAGAGTGCCTCGGGATTTTTTTAGACGAGTAGGAACGAGTCAACTGAGGCTGGCTAGGTGAGTGATACAACCTCTACTGTGTCATGTTGTAACAAGGTTACATATAGATATATTAAAATTGTTTTAGTAGCTTTAGTAACTACCAAATACTTTTATTCCTATAAAAATCTGCAAATATATATACACACACAGACACACACTAATTAACAATATTTTAATACTAAACGAAAACATTTATAGCATTACTAACACATTTTTTACTTAATTATTCTATGGTATTTGGAACTTGAAAGTTCGTTACCGCATTCACAAAAGTACCATCTATTCCTATCTCGAGCTAATTCTATCTTCAACCTCACTAAAATGTATCCCTATTTAGAGCTAATTCTATCCATTCCACCTCATTATACCCTATCCCTATCTTGAAATAATTGTATTCAGTCCACCTCATTAAACCCAATTTCTCTTCCGTCTATCCAAATGTTATCCTCCCATCTGAGTCTAAGTCTTATTTAGTAAGTAATAAATATTCGTTTAAATTAACATAACTAGAGTCAGAAAACAATTGGGCTAATCTATAGAGAGGTGTCTATGAATAAACTAAAACCAGTCCAGTCTGGCTTGACATTAATTGAGGAGTCGGGTTTTGAATCTAGGCTGGGTTCACTAAGATTTATTTCCCTAAATGGCGGTCCATTCAAATACGTGTAGTATATGCCTTATTATCTTTCGTAGAGATATTTTTAGAATACTAACTCTCCGCCCTCCCCATTAAAAACTTCCTAAAGCATTTGTCCAAAAAATAGGAAGGAGGCACATTATATAATAATTCCTAGGGGCCAACATTTTAAATCAGCCAATGATTTTAGTTACACTGTGATTTATACAAATACAGAACTTATTTTTTTAACTAGGTTAAAGACAGATCCATTGTTAGATAAATGCAATATGTGCAATAAGTATTAAATCATACAGTGTTCAATGATGTAGAGAGTTCTATGAATGTATTATTGACCATAGTATACAGTCGTTAGATGAAGATGCTATTTGTGTAGTGATAATGACAACAGTCCACAGACGTTAGAAGAAGAGGGCATTAGGCTAGTGATATTAACAACTATCTAGAGCCATTTGAGGGAGAGGGTTAGGATTGTGATATTGACGATAGTCTAAATTCTTTAAAGAATGAGGGCATAAAGTTAGTGATATTGAGAAAATTCTACAGCCGTTAGAGGGAAAAGGCCTTAATGAAGTGATATTGACAATATTCAATAGCTGTTAGAGTAAAAGGGCATTAGGTTAGTTATAAAGACAAGAGCCAACATCCGTTAGAGGAAGAAAGCTTTAGAGTAGTGATATAGACAACAGTCTAGAGCCTTTAGAGAAAGAGGTAATTAGAGTAGTGATATTTACAATAGTCTACAGCCGTTAGAGAATATGTCATAATGGTAGTGATATTGACAACAGTCTACAACCGTTAGAGGGAGAGGTCATTAGGGTAGTGATACTTACATTAGTCTACAGCTGTGTAATGATGAATTATTTAGTATAGAAATATGTACACTATAAAATTAATCTTTAACTATAAGATTTTCTTTTTTCTTCACATTGGCCTTTAGTGTTATACGCATAAGAACTAACAACATTTATTTGTTAAGAATGAGGGAGGTATTTTAGAGGAAATGTACTAATATATTTGAGAAACATAAAAATCTCAAAACTTGATCTCGAGTACAATTATAATTAATTACTTCAAGTAAAATTTTAAGCAATTGGAAAAATAATTACAAAGCCTTGTGTAGCTAGGAGGAAGAATCTTAAAAAAGGGTCAGATTGTATTAATATAATTAATGTACAGGAAAACTGTTCTCTTAGTTTATATTGTTATAGACAAAACAAACAAAATATCATTTGTAAGATGCACTAAGAATTTAACAAATAAATTTAAAAATTCAAATTGAATATTTTAAACCATAAATAAAATTATACATATTTTTAAGATTTGAAGAGAATTAATGATTTGGATTTGGATTTGAGAATTTTATAATTCAACATATGTTATAATAAAATAGATCTACTTTCTTATTATTTTGTTCCCTTCTCCTTATTTCATCTAATCTTCTATAGTGACTTGTCCCGGTATTATGTTGCACCAGCTTCAGTTCTAAATATTAAATAAATATACACTTTAATTAATAAGATTATAAATACAATATTTATGATGACGATGATTTGTTTAAAATACATATTGGCGGAAGGTTTGCAAAATTTTATTTTTATTATAACGTATGAAACTTTTTGTGGGTTGATCATCAATAAGTGTTAAGGTACCAATATAATAAATAAAAAAAATAAAAAATTGATAGATCGTTGCTAGTATAATAAAGAGTGAAAGCTATATGATGAGTAAATACAGATATAAATATTATTGTTATTTTATCAGAAATTGTGGAATTGAATTAAAATTAGGCATATTAATCTACGGTATTAATCTCCTTGATTTTGGTTCGTATAGGCTAGTCTTGTTGGAATGACTATTACTTCTTAGTTTGATGTTTGGAGGTAATTTTCTAATTGTGTTATAAGAAATTGATTTTCAAAAGTAGTTTGATCATTTAAAATTTTTTTGCTGATCAGTAGGGGGCGGGTTTATAGGCACTAAAATTTTATAAAAAAGGTAGGCAAATAGGCACTAAAAATCCCAAAAATAGGAACATAAATAGGCATTATAAAGTAAAAAAAGGCAATAAATTGTCCCTAAAAAGAAAAAATAGGCTCATAAATAGGCATAGTAATGCATAATAAAGGCACCAAAACACTCATAATTTTTATTATTCACTCTTAAAATCCAGCATACACTTTCTATAAACACATATTAATTACTATAAGAGTTAATTATCAAATACTTCTCAAGTTTTTCAGGTGTAAATTTTGTTCTGTTGTCTGACAAAATGTTTTTATACTGTGAGAAACTTCTCTCGACTTCACATGAAGTCATTGGGCAAAACTTCCGACAAGCTATTTCAGCTGGGCTAAGCTTGACTTCTGGAAGTAATGTAGTTTGTCCTTCTAAGATGTCTGCAATACTTGCCATCACTTTCCACCCAGGGTTTCGCTGCAATACTCTTAAATTTGTCGACGACTGTGCCAACTGAGCCAGAAGCCTGATTCAGGTTTTCTTCTATTCCCCGCATTATCTTCACAGCTTTCACTAGAGGTAGATCCCTCGCCTCTAAAGCTGTGATTGCACCAGGAATATTTCCAAATGTTTTTTACGTATGCCAGATCCGCACTGACACTTGAGCAGGAGATGACAGCATTTGCTTCTGTAATGCCGACAGCTTGTTCCTCGTCAAAAGTTTGGACTACTATGTATGTACATGTTGATATTTAACATTATCGCATTTAATATTGGCGTTTATATTCCTTATGAATCTTAGTTTCAATAAGCAAACTCTTACTTTAAAAAAAATATCAAGCAATGATTAGTATTTGTTGCCTGGAAACATGATGTATTTCAATATATTTTAATAGTGGTTTCCTAGATACATAACATTGTTGTATTTTTATATATAGTTAAAATCTTTATATTTCATAAGTATAGTAAATGATTTAATTGAAACTATGCTGTTAGTAGCATAATATTTTCATATTATTTACATCGCTATTTATAACTTCATTATGTGTGTCTCATCCAGCAGAACATTCTCTAAACCTTTTATAATATAAGCCCCCATTTTCTTTTAATAATTCTAAAAATTTTAGATATCAAATTATCCCTTTTAACATAAAATCAAAATAAATTGTCCTACTCACTGGACTAGTTTTTTATGTAGCTCTAGACAATTCAAAGACAAAACAAGGCAATACGATATAGACAGGAGGATGGGTTCTTCATGGTCCTATGTATTGGTTTATATATGTCATTTCGACCAACATTTACAATTGGGAACAACAGCTATGCAGTGATCTAGAATAACTAACGTTATAATTAACGTAAGAGTAATATGTGTATTTGCTAATAGATTTAAACAATACTATTGGTAGGTGTTGAGCATGTTTCACCCCTAGGTTACAGAGATGGGGCGGTCATTATTTTCAGTCTTCGGTATCACGATTATTTGAGAAACTGCTAGATATGTACAACTTTTAAATTATTCCCATTAATATTAAAAGATAAAATTTTAATGGTACTTTTTTGACCTAGTGTTTACGAAGAATACTCTCGTATCATATGCTATAAAACAAAAGAGCGAATTTTCGATTATTTTTCTCTCTTGTATGATCTTGGCCTGGAGCCGAGACCATTTTGCCAAGTGTTGAAACCAGTTAACCAAGTTAGTTAAGAGGTTAGCCATAGATTCATCCACCCAATCCTAAAGTTAAGGGTAGTTTACGAGAGATTTATTTTTAAGTCAGCTATAAAGATTTTGATTAAAATTTGAGTCCAGACACTTTTTAATATTATAGAAAATGACACTAGTTCTACCTATATAATTACTTGGAGGGTTGTTTAAATAGGCGGATATCAACAATGTTGATAATATTTACGCTATTTATAATTATTATTATCATCATCATCATCATCATCATCATCATCATCATTATTATTATTATTATTATTATTATTATTATTATTATTATTATTATTATTATTATTATAAACAGCGTCTTACTAACAATTTGTGCTATACGCATTCAAAACTATTTTAAATACAAAATTATTTATCATTGAATAACTCTCATACTCTTAAAATATTTTTTAAAATTAAATATATTTTTTATAAACCAACAATTTCCAAAGGGATAGGAAAAAATATAGTTTTAAACATAGGTCTTAGTAATGACGAAAATATGTCTGTGTTATAATGTGATGCTTTTTAACTAATATATTTCTGCAACAATGTATATTATTTCGTTTCAATAATCTTAAAAGTTGTTATTAGATGTTTCAATTTTATGTTAGAGCGAGAAAGTCAGTCAGGTTCTTATTTGACTGGTAATTTAATACTGAGTTTTGAGTTTGAGTTTGTGATGATCGTTGATATTCATTAGAATTTCACGTTAAAATAAAAATATTGTATTGCATACTTAGCTGCATAACAATTCCCCCAAGAGTCAGGTGACTCTAGTATGATCAATTGGTTATTATTAGTCGCTCATATGTATCTGACTGTTCCACACGTCCACCACAGACTCAACCTTCAACATTGAGTGAATAACGAGCCGAAACATCGGATGTATCCGAGATAGCTCAGTGGTAGAAACTAGGTTCCCTAAGCCAAATGTCTCAAGCTCAATTCCAATGTTAAGGTGTCTTTTTTAACTAATTTAAATTTGACAAAATATAGTATTATAGTTAGTAGAAGATATTGAAAGTCTCTATTACTAAAATTTCTAAACCTGCCGTAAATATCTTATGTCAGTACTATTTATATAGGAATAGTTTTATTTGTTTCAGAACATAATGACTGGCATGCTACTTGCAACTCATGGGAACACAATCTACCAATGGGAGTTAAAGGACTGTTAATTCAGCTAACTCATGAGGTGACTCCACCCCAGCCAGGGGATACCCCAAACCGTGAGCCCTATGTGCCGGCGTGCAAACGTTTCTTCTCCAAAATGCCGGTGGAAGCACGGGCGAAGCTGCAGCTTTCCAGACTGTGGTCCCACGCAGAGTTGTCGAGTTGGAGAACCATGAACCCGATATGCTAGCATACACACTCTTCTTCAAGAACCGTGAGCCCGATATGCTAGCATACACTCTCTTCTTTAAGAACCGTGAGCCCTATATGCTAGCATACACTCTCTTCTTTAAGAACCGTGAGCCCGATATACTAGCATACACTCTCTTCTTCAAGAACCGTGAGCCCGATATACTAGCATACACTCTCTTCTTCAAGAACCGTGAGCCCGATATACTAGCATACACTCTCTTCTTCAAGAACCGTGAGCCCGATATACTAGCATACACTCTCTTCTTCAAGAACCGTGAGCCCGATATGCTAGCATACACTCTCTTCTTCAAGAACCGTGAGCCCGATATGCTAGCATACACTCTCTCCTTCAAGAACCGTGAGCCCGATATGCTAGCATACACACTCTTCTTCAAGAACCGTGAGCCCGATATGCTAGCATACACTCTCTTCTTTAAGAACCGTGAGCCCGATATACTAGCATACACTCTCTTCTTCAAGAACCGTGAGCCCGATATGCTAGCATACACACACTTCTCTAAGAACCGTGAGCCCGATATACTAGCATACACTCTCTTCTTCAAGAACCGTGAGCCCTATATGCTAGCATACACTCTCTTCTTCAAGAACCGTGAGCCCGATATACTAGCATACACTCTCTTCTTCAAGAACCGTGAGCCCGATATACTAGCATACACTCTCTTCTTCAAGAACCGTGAGCCCGATATGCTAGCATACACACTCTTCTTTAAGAACCGTGAGCCCGATATACTAGCATACACTCTCTTCTTCAAGAACCGTGAGCCCGATATGCTAGCATACACACTCTTCTTCAAGAACCGTGAGCCCGATATACTAGCATACACTCTCTTCTTCAAGAACCGTGAGCCCTATATGCTAGCATACACTCTCTTCTTCAAGAACCGTGAGCCCGATATACTAGCATACACTCTCTTCTTCAAGAACCGTGAGCCCGATATACTAGCATACACTCTCTTCTTCAAGAACCGTGAGCCCGATATACTAGCATACACTATCTTCTTCAAGAACCGTGAGCCCGATATACTAGCATACACATTCTTCTTCAAGAATCGTGAGCCCGATATGTTAGCATACACTATCTTCTTCGAGAACCGTGAGCCCGATATGCTAGCATACACACTCTTCTTTAAGAACCATGAGCCCGATATACTAGCATACACACTCTTCTTCAAGAACCGTGAGCCCGATATGCTAGCATACACTCTCTTCTTCAAGAACCGTGAGTCCGATATACTAGCATACACTCTCTTCTTCAAGAACCGTGAGCCCGATATACTAGCATACACATTCTTCTTCAAGAATCGTGAGCCCGATATGCTAGCATACACTATCTTCTTCAAGAACCGTGAGCCCGATATGCTAGCATACACACACTTCTTCAAGAACCGTGAGCCCGATATACTAGCATACACATTCTTCTTCAAGAATCGTGAGCCCGATATGCTAGCATACACTATCTTCTTCAAGAACCGTGAGCCCGATATGCTAGCATACACTTTCTTCTTTAAGAACCGTGAGCCCTATATGCTAGCATACACTCTCTTCTTTAAGAACCGTGAGCCCGATATGCTAGCATACACACTCTTCTTTAAGAACCGTGAGCCCGATATGCTAGCATACACTCTCTTCTTCAAGAACCGTGAGCCCGATATGCTAGCATACACTCTCTTCCTCATGAACCGTGAGCCCGATATGCTAGCATACACTCTCTTCTTCAAGAACCGTGAGCCCGATATGCTAGCATACACTCTCTTCTTCAAGAACCGTGAGCCCGATATGCTAGCATACACTATCTTCTTCAAGAACCGTGAGCCCGATATGCTAGCATACACTCACTTCTTCAAGAACCGTGAGCCCGATATGCTAGCATACACTCTCTTCTTCAAGAACCGTGAGCCCGATATGCTAGCATACACACTCTTCTTTAAGAACCGTGAGCCCGATATACTAGCATACACTATCTTCTTCAAGAACCGTGAGCCCGATATACTAGCATACACATTCTTCTTCAAGAATCGTGAGCCCGATATGCTAGCATACACACTCTTCTTCAAGAACCGTGAGCCCGATATGCTAGCATACACTATCTTCTTCAAGAACCGTGAGCCCTATGTGTATGATTATTAATAATGTTATTTATGTACGTATTCTTATTACGATATTGATGTACCTCCCGCTAAATTGTCGTCCCTACATAACTTACTCAACCAACGCAGTAATTAGTACCAAAGTGGTTATTGTTCTCTCAATCAAAATAACATATATATAAAAACTACTGTTATAATATATATATAATTATTAATAACATATATATAACAATATATATAAAAACTACTGTTATATATGTAATTAATAATAACATATATATATAAAACAATATATATATAAACTACTGTTACATATATTATTAATATATATAAATATATATATATTTATATCAGGTTTTTTTATATTACAATATATTTTCTATTGTTAATCATCAAATTTTAAAAGCACTTATAAAAATAATTTTAGATTAAATAAAATGACCTTGTGTGCTCAAGGCATTGTTGCGGTTTCTCTTCTTATTAAAAAATGGGATATTCTATTCAACCTTTTTTTGAATTTGACATATGGTTGACAATATTGAGACATAAAATTGTTAATGCATGCAGCATTTTGATTAAAAATAATTCAAATAGTCAACTAATTAGGAAGAAGTGTGGATCTAATATCTCTAGTTGTGTATGAATGGTGAAAATCATTCCCATTAAACCATTAATGCATTTGTTTACTTAATAATAATACTCCTTTGGAAATGAATAAATATTATTTCAGATTGTAAATAATTGTTAAATACCATTAAATTTCTCTATAGGCTCAAAGTATGTAACAACACTGGCCCCTCTACAAAGATGGCATTTCCATAAAAACAATCAACACTTTCACCCTCCCCCAATATATTTTTTCCAATACAAACAATCAACACTAACATCTCCGTCAAACTGTTTGTCCAATATAAACAATAAACAATTAACCCACCCTCTACCCGCTAATAATTTACTTTAAAATATAAATATGTGCAGCGCACTAGACACGCACTAAACTTAAAGAAAGTCACTCTACTTGATATAAATAAATATATTCACATCACTTGTGAGTTATAATGGCTATATAGTCCAGGATGTCTCACTATATTTTAGGATATATGGCTCGGAGATTCTTGTGAAACATCTTTGATCAGATCTAATAATATCTGTTCATATATAGACTTGCACACACGTGTGTGCAGCGTAAAATATGTGACGAATAATGTTATGGTGTGAAATGGCCTTAAGTGCGATGTCAAATCCATAGAGTACTAAAATAAAAAAACTTTTTCTTTGCCATTTTTACTTCATCATAACACCTCATAGAATAAATTTTGTGATCGTCAAAATTCGAACCAGAGATTTTGATAAATGTCAACGTATCTTGACAACCTGAAACCAAACATGTTGTTTTTAAGCCCAAAATACAATGCAATGATATTATATTCATTAAAGCTTAACATTATGTTAAGTGATAACGACCACTACTTTGGATTTTACAATGTTCAATTAGACCTAGCATCCTATTTAAGTTAACGCGAGTGTTACAGAAATTAATCTTATATGAAAATAAAAATAATTTCATAATGAGCATTTCATACACTGATACTACCTATATATTTCAATTAGCAAAAAACTTTTATACAAAGTGAAAATATGTCTCCACTATAAACCTCATCATAGTTGTTTCATTAGATAATAATTTTTTCAAAAAAACTAATTGCAATATGGGAGTTTTAGGTTTTTATAATGAGTTCAGAAAAAAAATACTGTGATTGTCTATTTAGTTTATCAGAAATAGTGAGTTATGTTTTAATATTTCCGAGTATTTGATTACAGTAAACATGATACTAGTCGGATTTACCCTTCAATAACTTAAGGCTGTGTCTATCTTGCGAACTTGTGTCGTGAATTCAAATATTGTCTACACTTTGCACGGTGCTTATATTCAAATAAAATTACATCATACTTTTGACTAACCAGTTTCTACAAATCCCTCATATCCAGTAGTTTTATCAAGAGAAGGTGGTAGGTAATATGGGCTACTGATTTGTTTAAAAACTGAAATTCTAACCATTTTCAATAATGAGCTACGACATTGGGTCAGTGTGTAGCTAAACATGCTTAATTTAAGTCAGTAACTTTACATTATTACTTAAGATAAATGATTTTTCAATTAATAGGCATTTTTAATAAAAACCGTAAAATGTATTTTTATTAGAATTAATAGTAATTATAGGCTACATATAAAACTCAATATGAGATTGTAAAGAAAAATTTTTTTAAGAAAAAGCTTAAGTAATTAAAGACAAATGTATGTTCATAAACAGAAGTTAGTACAAGCCTTTATTATAGATGTATTTTTAAAATACATACAATTAAAATTTTAAGATAAAAGTCCCTACAAATTTGAGCTATTATAAACAAACTGCTAGAGTAAATAAACACTCAAATATTTTATAAAGTATTTTGTTAATACATATTTGATTAGCTAATTGTCTTCTCTTCTTCAGCTTCACATTTCTTGAAGTCTGCATTAGTGAAATTTTGTGTTAAATGGAAATAACTCTTTTGCCTTAAATCAATTGATTCCAATTTCCCAAGTTTGGACTTTCAGTAAGCTTTTTGTAATAGGTCCATTACGTTATAAGGATTTATGGCTTTACTATTGTGACGAAGCTACATAATTAATTCCTCATTGTGAAAAGCCTTTATAGGGCCTATGAATGTCTAGTCAAGAGGTTGAAGCCAGTGGTGTTATTTAGGAGGCAGCACGACAGTGGTAACGTGATCTGATCAGGCCATATCGATTACAACTAGATTGGCAGTGTGGCTGTAGTGGTCATCCAATATTAATAAAGCAGGTGATTCCTGATTGTGTTTGGCATGTTTAACAAACTGAGCTAACCACTTAGTGAAAATAAGGGTTTTGTACCCATCCAGATGGATCAAATCGAACTTGGAGGACAGCGTCTCATCAGTTGATCGTGAGTGTTGGTTCAGTGTAAGATTATCATTGGAGGAGCGAAGTATCCACTGACACTCATCGCTGCAATGATTGCTATTGTAGCTCCTCTCTTAGCTGACGTCATTGCGGCTACATTTTTCTTATCCTGCATGAGTCTGCAAATTCGTTTACATTATAGACTCTCGGTATGATACTTAAATAAGGATTTTAACATGCACACAAACAAATTAATAGAGATATCGGCGTATAAACCCAAGGGGTAATAAGACGCGGTGCTAAACAATTTATTTAAGCAATATGAGAACAAATTATTATTGTAGTCCTTTACAGGAAGGTGATGGTAAAAACAATTTGTAAGAATATTCTACGAAATTTAATCAAACACTGAGATAGTTATTCACGTATTATTTTCAATTTCAAAATTATGAAAATTTCGAATTTTAAAGAGGATTTATTAATATGCTATATCTGAATAAAAGATTCTCCACTTGTAAATTTATTTGAAAATATTTAATATCTGAAACCATCTTCCAAATCTCCTAAAGAATTTTCCTGTATAAAATTTAGTTACTTCCGCGTCAAAATATTCTGTACAAGGGGAATCACCCATTTTTCCAAGCCACCATCCTGAATATCTTTCTTTCGGTATAAATTTTACATAATTTGTAACATTGGAAAAGTCCGAAACATCGCCAAGAGATTTAATATTGCTACAAAAATAATAAGTGTTATCGAACTTTGTAATTAATTTGGATGGTTTCCGAAAATTGCTCAAAAGTTATAGACATTTCTATGTCATCTGGATATTCAATTGTAATTTTCATATTTTCGTCCAAGGAGATAGTTTTAAGCTTAGAATTGTTAGTTTTTTCGGAAGAGGGTAAATCACTCAATCCGTCGAGCCAACACCTAATATACTTGTTTTTGGAAATTGGATTATTGTTAATGTGAATTTTGGAGGGGGTAATTTTTTTTTCCTTGGTCTTATTTCATTGTTAGGTAGAATGTTCGTCATTTAGAAATGTGGTTTTTCTCAAACATGTTAAGGTTTACTAACTTAAAATTCAGATCGAGAACGAATTCCAAAATTTCCTCAAACTTCATTATAATATCTTGATCTTCTTGTAATTGTTTTTATTTTCTCTTGATTTGTACCACCTGAACTACCAAGTCTTCCAGCAGATTGTTTTTCATGTCCATTTTCTACCTTGCATCACACAACATTATAGCTTATCTTAGAATTCATCTCGTTTTAATAAACAACATATAACCAGACCGGGATTAAAACCCGAGTACTTTTATTTGGCTCTATCAGGTAACTTAAAATAAAGGTGTATCAATTATTTGGTTGGTTGTCAAGTTAATTCTAAAAATGACTGGTAGATTACACATAAATCTATCACTATTCATATGAAACAAACATTCTAAATTTATAATTCTAATAGTTGTATTGATGATCAAGTATTAGCAATTTAGACGTTCAATAAAGTACTGTTCTAGTTAACCTTACTCAACGTTAATATAAAGTATCAATATAATAAATAGACGCCAATGTGTGAGATTCCTAAGGAAAATACATGTTTTTGTCATGGAATACCTAGAGTAGATGGCAGAGTATCTTGGGTGATGTTATCCCTTAGTGTCATCTTATCCTTTTAGCCTCGTAATGTCGTGGATATTATATTACACTATCGCGTGAGATTATGTCATTTATATTCCTTATAAATATTACCTTCATAAAACAAACTCATTCATTTTTTAAATCAATAAATGAATATTATTTGTTGCCAGGAAACATGATGTATTACAATTTATTATAATAATGGTTTCTTAGTTACATATTATTGTTGTTTTATTTTATTTATATAAAATATTTATTTTCATACGTACGGTAAATTATTAAATGAAACTAGGCTTTTGAGTATTAGAATATTTTAATATTATATGTATCGCTATTTAAAACTTATAGTTGTGTGTTCCTTCAACAGCCAGTAAAACAGACTCCAAATATTTACAATATAAGATCCCTTCTTCTTTAAAAAATCTAAAAAATTTAAATATCAAATTAGACCTTTCAAGACAAAATAAAAATAAATTGTTCTACTCTTAATAATTTTTTCTAAGCTCTGTGCAATTTAAAGCCAGACTGAAGACGATATGTTTTATATATATACCTTATGATAGGTTCTTTAAAGGTATTTCTAGTTTTATAATATATGTATTGTTTGATATAATTAATTTAGATCAAAATTTATTGTAGGGAACAACAGATATGCAGTAATTTTGAATAAGTAAAGTTCTAACTAACGTAAAAGTAGTATGTGTTATTGCTAATATATTTTCCTATTATTATTTATTGGAGTTGAGCACGTTTCACCCCTAGGTCACAGAAGGGAGGCGCGGTCATTATTTTCTATCTTCAGAGTCACGAGTGCTTCATAAACTGCGAAATATATATAACCTTTAATTTATTCTCATAAACATAAAGAGATATCATTGTAATGGTATTTTTTGACCTTAAGATTACTATTAAACAGTAATGAAAGTCAGTTAAATAAGTTTCGTAAACTTTTTAGTCAAAATATCGTTTATTTTATTAATTATAATTCAAGGAAGCCATTACAAAAATTAATCCACGAATCCCTTGGGTATTGTCCACAGATTCCTTGGGATCCATGAAGCACAGTTAGGGAACCCCTGCTCTTGGTTTATTGATTTTTTAAATTCTTCCTTTTAGAATATACTTTACGTTTAAAATTGCGTTGACCATTTAATTCATATTAATGATTAAGAACTAATGTCCATATTTAAGTATGAAAATACTAAGTATAAGGTCACACAGGGAACACAGGTTGAGG
>JBCFYV010002255.1:46561435-46581761 GCA_039000515.1 Timema cristinae
GGTTTTCCGAATAGTAAACAAGTTTGGTGCCATATACAATTTCAATTTTATCTTATGTTCCTCGTAATTTCTAACTGAGAGACGTTATGTTTTAAAGTTTGACTACTTATCAACCGAGTGAATATAAATTTAACCTACAATAACTACCAGAATTTGAGATATATTCATCTTTAAATACTTAAATGTGTTGAAGCATATTGTGGAGTCTTTTTATCAAGAAAAGAAGGAAGGAAGACTTATATATATAAGAACTTTCTATTTACTAGCACCTAAATCAGGACTACAATTACACCTTCATTATCTGTTTTACTGAGACATTTTGTTCGGTATTTAAATAAGATCGTAAGAGGACAGACACATCTTAATTCATTTAACCTTATTAACCACTAATTATTAATAGTGATAGGATCTCTTAACTCTCAAGTCGTTATAGTTAAGATTAGTACTTACGTTATTGTTTTAATTTAATGGTCATATCTAATGCACAGAATCTCATAAATAATCATATATAACTTACCTTTGGAAGATCATACTGTAGTATTAGAATTAGAATTTATTTGGCGCAAATAGATAGGACATAATTTTTTCTGCGTCAGTAAATTAAAATATGTGCACACTAATGAAGTTATAATTTTTGCCTTGTACCAACACAATATATTACATCGCTATATGTTTTTTTGTACCATACCCTAATTTTTATGATCTAGCTTTTCCCATAACAAAGACTTTGCATCACAAAGGTGATATCTAACAGTTAAGTCCCCATGGTAATTCCTTTTGTCTCGTTCCGGTTACACTAGAATTACAGAAGTATCAACATAAGCATCTCACCACGAATACCTAGAGAGGTGGAGTCTCACCTATGTGTTCTAACAACTAGGCGGCTCGAGAGGGTAAAGAGTGTTTTTATTACAACATATTTTTTGAAACAGCAATATAGGATCAATGAGTACTATAGTTTCATTAATTAGGGGTTAGAATACAAGCTTACGTGGCTTTCGGGAGGGTGGGGAGGGTTAGAAAACGAACCGATATTTGTTGTAGTTGTCCAGAAAAGTGTCGCCAGTTATTAGAGTTTTGCAGCCATGCGAAACAGAGTGGGGGTAAATAAAGGAGATATAACATAATAGTGGTACCTTCAAAAAAGTAAGCAATGAAGCGGTGGAAATTATTGTACAAGTAGTATCGAGATTGTACATTTAGTAAAAATGATAGTAAATAGTGATGAAGCGCGACCTTTTTGTAATATTAATAATTTTGAAAGATTAGTTCAATCAATAATGTCTTATATTGTGTTTATTTAATACACGTAGCTGTGTAAATTAAGTAGTAAATCTACACAAATAAATATAGATATTTTACTATATACCCCTTATTATACAAGATGTATCCCAGTTATATAAATATTCCAGGAGGTACGAGAAGCATACAAGTTTGTGAACCACTGATGTAGACTATATTGACATCTTTGAATAAATTACATAATATTTATGACGAGTTAAGCCTATTCTACCTAAAAGTTTATGGTCTCCCCATAATTTGGCTACCCTATCGTCACTACAGCTGGTTGTAGTCTTCAGATATCGTACTTATTTTAAGGCGTCAGGAACTTGAAGGTTCCCGCACCACCTACAAAAGTACGCCACCTATTACTATCTTTTACACTCCCATTTTACGTCTTGGTGTTCCGAATGGCCTCTTCCCATTGTATTTGCCAGTCAATATCCTGAGCACAGTTCTAGATTCTCCCATTCACGCTGCATGTCCTATAATCCATAATCTAAGAGAGTAGACTATCCTAACAATTTATTTTTATGCCTACGTGGTATGTATGTCATCATTATATAACACCCTTCCAATCGCCGTTAGCATCATCCATTTTTGGACCAAATATCTTCCTAAGCACATTTTTTTCGACATTCTAATTTGTTCTCATGTAAATTAAGAACCACGTTTCACACACACAGAGAACAACCGGTAAATTGTTTAGTATATTCTGAGTTTTACATTCTCTGAAAACAGGAGAGATGTGAACAACTTAATGACGAGTAATAGCAGGCATTTCCCGACTGTATTCTTTTACTAATTTCAAATCTAATATAGTTTTTAATAGTTATGATAAATATTAAACCTCATTAAATCTATAGGATGATATGTGGTTGGCA
Source organism: Timema cristinae (assembly GCA_039000515.1). Taxonomy (NCBI): domain Eukaryota; kingdom Metazoa; phylum Arthropoda; class Insecta; order Phasmatodea; family Timematidae; genus Timema; species Timema cristinae. The sequence continues at coordinate 46,563,601 of JBCFYV010002255.1, forward strand.
TAAACACTAAATTAATATCTGTATGATACCGTTTAATGTCAACATTTTCCTACTCTCTTGCATTACCCTGATATCATAATATAGATCTAGATTAAAATTAATGAGGAAAGTGCATCTGCTTGTTTCAACTTATTATGTGTTTTCGAACGTATTTGATGAGTAACGTCTAACTCGTACCTGCCACGCGTTTTCAATAAAATAAAGTTTCAATATTCTTGTTATAAAGAAATTCTTGAATCTTGCACATATAATATTGGTGACTTTTCATAAGCATTCAACTTAAGAGATTATTAAACAAATCACTTTCCTTCATCTAATTCCCGAATTTAAACTCAGATTTAAAAAACAGCTTCTTATTAATTTTCAATCAAATTAAATAAAGCTCATATGCTGCATCGCGTCTTAATGTTTAATATCGTTGATGTCAAACTTAAAGGGAAATCACAGAAAACCCCGTGAAGAAATAACTTTCTTACAGAAGTAGTGATTGAGTAAGAAGTATGGGGCAGTAAATGTCTCTCACTCCTTTGAAAACAATGGATTTAACTCGCTGACAATTTTTAAACTTAAATTAATAACCAAATAGCATAAAACGTAAGTCCCTGCCCTGGCGAGTGCAAGTCAAAAACCTTTTTTATTTTTTTATTATTTTATTTTTTTTGGGGGGGGGGGTAGAGTGAAGGGCGGGGCATTGCTCCACAGACGACCAAATTATCCTTCTGTGCCAACAAGGACAAATGGATCACGGAAACAGTAGATGGTGTAACTACCGGACAGGTCTTGCGGGAAAACCAAACGTTTGGAGATAACAATTTTCTCAAAACGAATGAAATGTTTATGGTATATTTTCAACAGCTATTCTAAGATAATGTATCGATGTTTATTAGGTTTATTTTTCTTATTTTGAGTTATGAAGCTGGCATTTTTCTATTGAAAAATGTCAAAATTATTGATATTTCTCACAGTTAAAATTATAGTGCTGGTGTGTGTAAAAAAAGTATAACATATATATAATTATCAACATTCTTCTAATCTTGAATAGACCGTTCCAGAAAAGGAATTCGCAAAACAATAAACAGTCTTGAAGATAACCATTATGGCTCTGCATTTCCACGCTAAATGCAACGGGCCAATCTTCATAACTCTATTCTTTATTTAGAAAAAAGCTTTTGCTTAACAAGGCCACTCAACCTCTCTTCTACATTCAGTACAGTTAAAACCAGAAATGTAATAATATTTGTTACTGGTCACTCGTGACAAATTTTTATATCTAAATTTGTTTTGAATAGAGATGTTATCTAATACAAAATAGGATAAAATAAAACAACGATGGCATACAAAGAACAGTAGGCCTACCACCAAAAGAATGGTTCAAAATAATGTAATTTGGTCACTTTTGAACTTCTCGTCAATTTAAAAAAGTAGTGACCTTTCACAGATTACAGATATTTTTATTGTGATCAACTTATATTAATATCTTGCTGAACGAAAGTTCATCAGCTAACACTCATTACATTACCTTAGTATAATGAATGAGCAAGGGATGAAAGGGGAGAAAATATGATTACTCATACACAACTCTTGAACTATTGTGGTTTGAGATCAATAAACCACATATTATACTTTTTAAAAAAATTATTTACTTGTTAAAAGAATACAATACATTTACTGGTGTGGCTTAAGTGGTTTGATCGGAAGGTTACCCAGCAATTCACGCATATCATTCAGCTGCTATCGTCCCTTCGGGAATCTTCGTAAAATAATCACAGTTCTTTATTTAATCTAATTATAGATATCACAAGTGATGGTAGATCATGTTAAGATATTTCTAAAAACATAGACTATATTTAAACATTTGACTTACTTCACTTACTTAATCTATGGCATTAAAAACTCAAAAGTACATTGCCACACTCATGAAAGTACTTCACCTATCCCTATCTTGAGCTAGTTCTATCCAATATATTCAAAATTTATTGAACCAAAATCTTCCAACCCCGTGTTTTCTACACCCTAAATTTTTTCTGTCAAAAAAGTTAAGGATGATTTTCACCTCAAGAAAAAAACGCAAATTGTGGTTTTGTTTTCTGAGTTTTACTTTTTTTTGCAGCAAGAACAACTTACTTACAGATGGTAATAATAAGCATTTCCTGATTTTATTTTTTTTCAATCTCAATCTAATATTTTTATCGTAGTAAAAGTTTCAAAATTTTTTTAAATCTTAACCTTCAAATGTATTTTTTTTCCGTAATATCAAATTTTCTACCTAACGGGTTTTCCCGTGTGCCTTTAAATTTTTTGTATTTTCATACTTAAATATGGACAAAGTTTTTAATATTAATGATTAAAATGGTCAACGCAATTTAAAGTAAAGTATATTCTAAAAAGAAAAGAATTTTAAAAAACAATAAACCAAAGCAGGGGTTCCCCTAACTGTGCTTCGGGGACCCCAAAGGGAAATCGTGGACTACCCAAGGGATTGTGGTTTAAATTTTTTTTTGGCTTCCTTGAAAAATTAAAAAAAAAAATATTTTTGCCCCAAAAAGTTTACGAAATTATTTAACGACTTTTTTTATGTTAATGAATCTTAAGGTCAAAAAATACCCTTAAATGAATTCTTTATGTTTTTTTAGAATAAATTTTAAAAGGGTTTTATATATTTCGCATTTATGAAGCACTCTACTTGAAGAAGAAAAATAATGACCGGCCCTTCCCCTTTTGTGACCCCAGGGGGGAAACGTGCCCCAACTCCCAAAAAATAATAAAGGAAAATATATTAGCTTAAAACATACTACTTTTACGTTGTTAGAACTTTTCTTATTCAAAATTTGCATATCTGTTGTTCCCCCAATAAATTTTTTATCTAAATTAATTATATCAAACAATACATATATTTTTAAAACAGAAATACCTTTTTTAAAAACCTTCTAAGGTATATTATAAAACATAGTCTTCAGTTGGCTTTAAATTGACAGAGCTTAGAAAAAATTATTAAGAGTAGAACAATTTATTTTTTATTTTTTTTTTGAAAGGTCTAAATTTGTATTTAAATTTTTTAATTTTTTTAAAGAAGAAGGGATCTTTATATTGTAAATATTTGGAGTCGTTTTACGGTGTTGAAGGAAACACAACTATAAGTTTTTTAAAAACGATAATATAATATTAAAATTTTAATACTCAAAATTGTTTCATTTAATAAATTTACGAGTAGAAAATAAATATTTTATTAAATAAAAAAAAACAAAATAATATGTAATAAGAAACCTTTTTATAATAAAAATTTTAAACATATGTTTCCTGGGAACAAATAATTTCATTTATTTATTTAAAAAATGAATGAGTTTTTTTTATGAAGGTAAAATTTATAAGGAAAATAAAAAACATAAACTCACGCGATAGTGTAATTAATATCCACGACATTCGAGGGGTAAAAGGATAAGTGACACTAAGGGATAACATCACCCAAGATACTCTGCCATCTACTCTAGGTATTCCATGACAAAAACATGTATTTTCCTTAGGAATCTCACACATTGGCGTCTATTTATTATATTGATACTTTATATTAACGTTGAGTAAGGTTAACTAGAACAGTACTTTATTGAACGTCTAAATTGCTAATACTTGATCATCAATACAACTATTAGAATTATAAATTTAGAATGTTTGTTTCATATGAATAGTGATAGATTTATGTGTAATCTACCAGTCATTTTTAGAATTAACTTGACAACCAACCAAATAATTGATACACCTTTATTTTAAGTTACCTGATAGAGCCAAATAAAAGTACTCGGGTTTTAATCCCGGTCTGGTTATATGTTGTTTATTAAAACGAGATGAATTCTAAGATAAGCTATAATGTTGTGTGATGCAAGGTAGAAAATGGACATGAAAAACAATCTGCTGGAAGACTTGGTAGTTCAGGTGGTACAAAATCAAGAGAAAATAAAAACATTACAAGAAGATCAAGATAATATAATGAAGTTTGAGGAAATTTTGGAATTCGTTCTCGATCTGAATTTTAAGTTAGTAAACCTTAACATGTTTGAGAAAAACCACATTTCTAAATGACGAACATTCTACCTAACAATGAAATAAGACCAAGGAAAAAAAATTACCCCTCCAAAATTCACATTAACAATAATCCAATTCCAAAAACAAGTATATTAGGTGTTGGCTCGACGGAATTGAGTGATTTACCCTCTTCCGAAAAAACTAACAATTCTAAGCTTAAAAACTATCTCCTTGGACGAAAATATGAAAATTACAATTGAATATCCAGATGACATAGAAATGTCTATAACTTTTGAGCAATTTTCGGAAACCATCCAAATTAATTACAAAGTTCAATAACACTTATTATTTTTGTAGCAATATTAAATCTCTTGGCGATGTTTCGGACTTTTCCAATGTTACAAATTATGTAAAATTTATACCGAAAGAAAAGATATTCAGGATGGTGGCTTGGAAAAATGGGTGATTCCCCTTGTACTGAATATTTTGACGCGGAAGTAACTAAATTTTATACAGGAAAATTCTTTAGGAGATTTGGAAGATGGTTTCAGATATTAAATATTTTCAATATAAATTTACAAGTGGAGAATCTTTTATTCAGATATAGCATATTAATAAATCCTCTTTTAAAATTCGAAATTTTCATAATTTTGAAATTGAAAATAATAAGTGAATAACTATCTCAGTGTTTGATTAAATTTCGTAGAATATTCTTACAAATTGTTTTTTACCATCACCTTCCTGTAAAGGACTACAATAATAATTTGTTCTCATATTGCTTAAAAAATTGTTTAGCACCGCGTCTTATTACCCCTTGGGTTTATACGCCGATATCTCTATTAATTTGTTTGTGTGCATGTTAAAATCCTTATTTAAGTATCATACCGAGAGTCTATAATGTAAACGAATTTGCAGACTCATGCAGGATAAGAGACATGTAGCCGCAATGACGTCAGGTGAAAGGAGCTACAATAGCAATCATTGCAGCGATGAGTGTCAGTGGATACTTCGCTCCTCCAATGATAATCTTACACTGAACCAACACTCACGATCGACTGATGAGACGCTGTCCTCCAAGTTCAATTTGATCCATCTGGATGGGTACAAAACCCTATTTTCACTAAGTGGTTAGCTCAGTTTGTTAAACATGCCAAACACAATCAGGAATCACCTGCTTTATTAATATTGGATGACCACTACAGCCACACTGCCAATCTAGATGTAATCGATATGTCCTGATCAGATCACGTTACCACTGTCTTGCTGCCTCCTAAATCAACCCACTGGCTTCAACCTCTTGACTAGACATTCATAGGCCCTATAAAGGCTTTTCACAATGAGGAATTAATTATGTAGCTTCGTCACAATAGTAAAGACATCAATCCTTATAACGTAATGGACCTATTACAAAAAGCTAACAAAGTCCAAACTTGGGAAATTTGGAATCAATTCATTTAAGGCAAAGAGTTATTTCCATTTAACACAAAATTTCACTAATGCAGACTTCAAGAAATGTGAAGATGAAGCAGAGAAGACAATTAGCTAATCAAATATGTATTAACAAATACTTTATAAAATATTTTGAGTGTTTATTTACTCTAGCAGTTTGTTTATAATAGCTCAAATTTGTAGGGACTTTTATCTTAAAATTTTAATTGGATGTATTTTAAAAATACATCTATAATAAAGGCTTGTACTAATTCTGTTTATGAACATACATTTGTCTTTAATTACTTAAGCTTTTTCTTAAAAAAAAATTTTCTTTACAATCTCATATTGAGTTTTATATGTAGCCAGCCTATAATTACTATTAATTCTAATAAAAATACATTTTACGGTTTTTATTAAAAATGCCTATTAATTGAAAAATCATTTATCTTAAGTAATAATGTAAAGTTACTGACTTAAATTAAGCATGTTTAGCTACACACTGACCCAATGTCGTAGCTCATTATTGAAAATGGTTAGAATTTCAGTTTTTAAACAAATCAGTAGCCCATATTACCTACACCTTCTCTTGATAAAACTACTGGATATGAGGGATTTGTAGAAACTGGTTAGTCAAAAGTATGATGTAATTTTATTTGAATATAAGCACCGTGCAAAGTGTAGACAATATTTAAATTCACGACACAAGTTCGCAAGATAGACACAGCCTTAAGTTATTGAAGGGTAAATCCGACTAGTATCATGTTTACTGTAATCAAATACTCGGAAATATTAAAACATAACTCACTATTTCTGATAAACTACTTGGACAATCACAGTATTTTTTTTCTGAACTCATTATTAAAAACCTAAAACTCCCATATTGCAATTAGTTTTTTTGAAAAAATTATTATCTAATGAAACAACTATGATGAGGTTTATAGTGGAGACATATTTTCACTTTGTATAAAAGTTTTTTGCTAATTGGAAATATATAGGTAGTATCAGTGTATGAAATGCTCATTTATGAAATTATTTTTTATTTTCATATAAGATTAATTTCTGTAACACTCGCGTTAACTTAAATAGGACGCTAGGTCTAATTGAACATTGTAAAATCCAAAGTTAGTGGTCGTTATCACTTAACATATGTTAAGCTTTAATGAATATAATATCATTGCATTGTATTTTGGGCTTAAAAACAACATGTTTGGTTTCAGGTTGTCAAGATACGTTGACATTTATCAAAATCTCTGGTTCGAATTTTGACGATCACAAAATTTATTCTATGAGGTGTTATGATGAAGTAAAAATGGCAAAGAAAAGTTTTTTTATTTTAGTACTTATGGATTTGACATCGCACTTAAGGCCATTTCACACCATAACATTATTCGTCACATATTTTACGCTGCACACACGTGTGTGCAAGTCTATATATGAACAGATATCTATTAGATTCTGATCAAAGATGTTTCACAAGAATCTCCGAGCCATATATCCTAAAAATATAGTGAGACATCCTGGACTATATAGCCATTATAACTCCAAGTGATGTGAATATATTTATTTATTCAAGTAGAGTGACTTTCTTTAAGTTTAGTGCGTGTCTAGTGCGCTGCACATATTTATATTTTAAAGTAAATTATTAGCGGGTAGAGGGTGGGTTAATTGTTTATTGTTTATATTGGACAAACAGTTTGACGGAGATGTTAGTGTTGATTGTTTGTATTGGAAAAAACATATTGGGGGAGGGTGAAAGTTTTGATTGTTTTTATGGAAATGCCATCTTTGTAGAGGGGCCAGTGTTGTTACATACTTTGAGCCTATAGAGAAATTTAATGGTATTTAACAATTATTTACAATCTGAAATAATATTTATTCATTTCCAAAGGAGTATTATTATTAAGTAAACAAATGCATTAATGGTTTAATGGGAATGATTTTCACCATTCATACACAACTAGAGATATTAGATCCACACTTCTTCCTAATTAGTTGACTATTTGAATTATTTTTAATCAAAATGCTGCATGCATTAACAATTTTATGTCTCAATATTGTCAACCATATGTCAAATTCAAAAAAAGGTTGAATAGAATATCCCATTTTTTAATAAGAAGAGAAACCGCAACAATGCCTTGAGCACACAAGGTCATTTTATTTTAATCTAAAATTATTTTTATAAGTGCTTTTAAAATTTGATGATTAACAATAGAAAATATATTGTAATATAAAAAAAACCTGATATAGATATATATATATATATATATATAATATATATATATTAATAATATATGTAACAGTAGTTTATATATATATTTGTTTTATATATATATGTTATTATTAATTACATATATAACAGTAGTTTTTATATATATTGTTATATATATATGTTATTAATAATATATATATATAACAGTAGTTTTTATATATATGTTATTTTGATTGAGAGAACAATAACCACTTTGGTACTAATTACTGCGTTGGTTGAGTAAGTTATGTAGGGACGACAATTTAGCGGGAGGTACATCAATATCGTAATAAGAATACGTACATAAATAACCTTATTAATAAATCAACACATAGGGCTCACGGTTCTTGAAGAAGATAGTGTATGCTTAGCATAGCGGGCTCACGGTTCTTGAAGAAGAGTGTGTATGCTAGCATTTCGGGCTCACGGTTCTTGAAGAAGATAGTGTATGCTAGCATATCGGGCTCACGATTCTTGAAGAAGAATGTGTTATGCTAGTATATCGGGCTCACGGTTCTTGAAGAAGATAGTGTATGCTAGATATCGGGCTCACGGTTCTTGAAGAAGAGAGTGTATGCTAGTATATCGGGCTCACGGTTCTTGAAGAGAGTGTATGCTAGATATCGGGCTCACGGTTCTTGATGAAGAGAAGTGTATGCTAGTATATCGGGCTCACGGTTCTTAAAGAAGAGAGGGGATGCTAAAAAACGGGCTCACGGTTTTTTGGGAAAAGAGATTTTTAATTTTTTAGATATCGGGCTCAGGTTTTCCTTAAGAAGAGTGTGTTTGCTAGAATTTCGGGTCAGGGTTTTAGAAAAGTGTGTGTATGCTAGCATATCGGGTCACGTTTCCCTTGAAAAAAGTGTGTGTATGCTGATATGGGGTCACGGTTCTTGAAAAGATAGTGTATGTAGCATTTTCAGGCTCACGATTTTTGGGAAAAAAATTTGTGAATGTAGAAAATTGGGTCACGGTTCTTTGAAGAAATAGTTTTATGTAGTAAATGGGGCTCACGGTTTTAAAAAAGGGTGTGTATGTTAGATATGGGGGCCCCAAGTTCTTGAAGAAGGGGTGTATGTAGCAATCGGGTTTCACGGTTCTTGAAGAAGGGGTTGTATGCTATTTTAAAATCGGTTTAGGGTTCTTGAAAAAAGATAGGGTATTGTATTATGGGGGCCCACGGTTTTTGGGAAGAAGAGAGTGTAGGGCCTAGTATATGGGGCCCCAAAGGGTTTTTAAAAGGGAAGAGTTTGTATCTAGTATATGGGGCCCAAGGGTTTCCTTAAAAGAAGGTGTGTTTTGAAAGCTTATCGGGCTCAGGGTTTTTGGAAGAAAGGTGTATGCTAGTATTGGGGTCCCGGTTTTGAAAAAAGAAAAGGTGAATCCCTTTATATGGGGCCACGGTTTTTAAAGAAGGTGTTTTTATGCTACCCTTTTCGGGTAAACGGTTTTTGAAGAAGAGGGGTGTATGCTAGTTGGGGGCCCAAAGGGTTTCTTGAAAAAGAGGTGATTAGTATATGGGGGCTAAGGTTCTTGAAGAAGAGAGTGTATCAAGCAAAAGGGGTCCTGTTTTTTGGAAGAAGAGAGTGTTTTGCTAGTAAAACGGGTCACGGTTCTTAGAAAAGGGGGGGTGTTTTGGGGTTTAGCATATCGGGCTCACGGTTCTTGAAAAAGAAGTGTATGCAAAGTAATCGGGCTCAGGGTTTTTAAAAAGAAGAGGGGGTGAAATTTATTTTCCCATTACGGTGGGAATTTACTCTTAAAAGGATTTTTTACCAAATTTACCCTAAATTTTAAAAAAGTTTTAAAGGGTTTGGGGAAAAAAGGCCCCTTTTCAAAGTAAATTTTCCCTCCCGTGAAAGACAGTAGCTTTGGGGTCAGGGTTTTCTTGAAAAAGAGTGTTAGCTAGCAAAATCGGCTAGGGTTTCTTGAAGAAAGAGTGTATGTAGCATATGGGCTCAGGGTTCTTGAAGAAGGAGTTTTTGTTGCATATGGGCCCGGTTTTGAAAAAGAAGTGTATGTAGTATATGGGTCAAGGTTCTTGAAGAAGGAGTGAAGTTGAATAGGGGCCCCGGGTTCTTGAAAAAGAGTGTGTATTTAGCATATGGGGTCAGGTTTTTTGAAAAAGGAGTGTGTATGTACCCATAGGGGGCTAGGTTTTTGAAAAAGAGAGTGTTCTACATTTCGGGTAAAGGGTTTTTGAAAAAGGGGTAAAATGTTAGATAGGCTCCGGTTCTTAAAAAAGAGAGTGTATGCTACATATAGGCCCCGGTTTTAAAGAAGAGATGTTTGAGCAATGGGGCTAACGTTTCTTGAAAAAGAGTGTTTTATGAAGCATTGGGTTAATGGTTTCCCCAACTAAATCTGCGTGGGACCACATTTGGAAAGCTGGCTTCCCCCGTGCTTCCCCCGGCATTTTGGGAGAAGAAACGTTTGCCCCCGGCCATAGGGCTCCGGGTTTTGGGGGGACCCCCGGGCCTGGGGGGGGAGTCCCCTCATGAGTTAGCTAATTTAAACCAGCCCCTTTAACCCCTTTGGGTTTAAAATTTTTGTTTTGATTGCAAGTACATCCCTTCATTTTTTGTTTGAAACAAATAAAATTTTCCCTTATAAAATTTAAAAACCCCAAAAGATATTTACGGGGGTTTAGAAATTTTAGTAATAAGAGATTTTTAAATTTTCCTTTCTACTAATATAATACTATTTTTTTGTAAATTTTTAAATTTAGTTAAAAAAAACCCCTTAACCCAGGGGAAATTGAGTTTGAAAATTTTGGGCAAAGGGAACCTAGTTTTCCCACTGAGTTTCCCTGGTAAACCCGATGTTTGGCTCGTTTTTTTCCCTCAAGTTAAAAGGGTTGAGTCTGTGATAAACTTGTGGAACGGGTCAGTACTTTTGAGCGACTAAAAATTATGCAATTGATCATACTAGGGGTCATATGACTTTGGGAAAAATGTTATGCAGCTGAGTTTGCAATAAAATATTTTTTTTTTAAAACGTGAAATTCAAATGAATATAAACGATCATAAAAAAACTAGACTAAAAAATTCATTTATTAAAATTCCCAGTAAAATAAAAACCCGGGAATAAATTTCTCGTTTTTAACCATAAAATTAAAAATTAATAAAATTTTTTTGGATTTTGAAACGAAAAAATAAAAGTTGCAGAAAATATTTAGTTAAAAAGAAATCAACGTTATAAAAAAAGACATTTTTTGTCTTTAAAACTAAGCCCCTATTTTTTAAAATAAATTTTTTCCTACCCCTTTTTGGAAAAATTTTTGGGTTTTTAAAAAAAAAAATTTTTAAATTTTTTTAAAAAATATTTTAAGATTTATGAAGTTTTTCAAAAAAAATTTTGAATTTTTAAAAATTGTTTTAATGCGAAATAGCACAAATTGTTAGAAAAAAAACCCCCTTTTTAAAATTAATTTAAAAAATAATTTAATAATAATAATATAAAGATGATAATAAATTATAAATAGGAAAAATTTAACAACATTGTTGATTTTGTTTTTAAAAAACCCCTACAAGTAATTATTTTGGTTTAGAACTAGTGCCCCATTTTCTTAATATTAAAAAGTGTTGGATTCAAATTTTAAAAAAAATTTTTATAGTGAAAAAAAAATAAATCTTTTGTAAACTCCCCTTAATTTTAAGGTTTGGGGGGATGTTTTAGGGCCCCAAACCTTTTTAAATTTAAATTTTGGTTAACTGGTTTAAACACTTGGCAAAAGGTTCTGGGCCCGGGCCCAAAGTATAAAGAGAAAAAAAATAATCAAAAATTTACTTCTTTTTTTTTATGCTTTTGATACGAGAGTATTTTTCGAAAATTTGGTAAAAAAAGAAATTTAAAAATTTTATCTTTTAATATTAAGGGGAAAAAATTTTTAAAAGGGTTTTAATATCTAAAGTTTTTTCAAATTTGTGAACCCGAGAGAGAAAAAAAAGCCCGCTCCCCCCCCCTTTTAAATCGGGGAAAAGTATCAACAACAACTAATAGTATTTTTTAAATTATTAGCAAATACATTTTTTACTTTACTTTAAATTTTAAAACGTTAGTTTTTTCTAGTCACTGCAAAAGTGTTTTTCCCCAATTGAAATTTTTTGGTGAAAGACAATAAAAACCAATACATAGGCCCCCTTGAAAAACCCCACCCTCCTTTTAATCGTTTTCCCTTTTTTTGTCTTTAAATTTGTTGAGCTACAAAAAAAACTAGTCCGTGAGTAGGGAAAATTTATTTTGTTTTTTAGGAAAAAAAGGGGGAAAAATTTGATATCAAAAAATTTTTAAAATTAAATTAAAAGAAAAGGGGGGCTTATTTTTAAAAGGTTTTAGAATTTTTCGCTGGATGAGACAACATAATAAAAGATTAAATACGATTTTAAAATAATATAAAATTTTTTTTAAACTCAAAGATGGGTTTAAATTTAAAATATTTACTAAAATTTTAAATGAAAAAAAAGTTTTTTAACCCTATATATAAAAATAAAAAAATTGTTATTATTGGGAAAACCCCACTTTTTAAAAAATTATATTGAAATAATAATTTTTAGGAACAAAACAAACCCTTGCTTGAAAATTTTTTTTTTAAAGTAAAGTTTGTTATTGAAAAAAAGTTTAAAAGGGAATATAAACCCCAATTTTAAAAATGCGATAATTTTTAAATACAACTTTGTACATAATGTAGTCCAAATTTTTTGACGGGGAAACAAGTGTCGGAAATTCCCGAACTAAATGCTTTTTATCTCCTGTTTAAATGCCCAGTGGGTTTGGCATACGAAAAAAACCCTTTGGGAAATTTCCTGGTGCAATAAACCGCTTTAAAAGGCGGGGAATTTCCCTTAGTAAAATGTTAAAGATAAGGGGGGAATAAGAAAAAACCTGAATATTCTGGAAGTTTGAAGTCTTTCCGAAAAATTTCGAGTATTGCAGCAAAACCCTGGGTGGAAAAAAATGGCAAGTAATGCGACATCTTGGGAAGGACAAAAAATTTTTATTCCCCAGAAGTCAAGTTAGCCCAGCTAAAATTTGGCTTGTCTAAAAGTTTCCCCAATGATTTCATGTAAAAGGTCGAGAAAGTTTCTCCAGTTTTAAAAAATTTTGTCAGAAACGAAAAAAAATTTAAAACCTGAAAAACTTGAGAAGTTTTTTGAAAATTAACTTTTATAGAAAATTAATATTTTTTTATAAAAAGTGTATGTTTGGTTTTTTAAGAGTAAATAAAAAAAAATTTATGAGTTTTTGGGGTCCTTTTTATTATGCATTACAATCCCAAATTTAGGGGCCTATTTTTTTTTTAAAAGGCCCAAATTTTAAATTGTTTTTTTATTTTATAATGCCCTTTTATGTTCCTTTTTTTGGATTTTTTAGTGCTTTTTCCCTCCCTTTTTTATAAAATTTTAGTCCCTAAAAACCCCCCCCCAAGGGATCAGCAAAAAATTTTTAAATGATCAAACTACTTTTGAAAATAAATTTCTTATAACACAATTAAAAATTACCCCCAAACCCCAAACTAAGAAAAATTAGTTTTTCCCAAAAAGGGACGGGTAAAAGAACCAAAATAAAGGAAAATTAATCCCTTTGGTTATATCCCTTAATTTTTAATTCAACCCCAAATTTCTGATAAAATAAAAATAATATTTATACCCTGTATTTATCTAAAATAGCTTTCACTCTTTATTATATAGCAACGATTATAAATTTTTTTTTTTTTTTTAAATTTTTTATTGGTCCCTTAACACTTTTTTGTATCAAAAAAAAAAGTTTCATAGTTATAATAAAAAAAAAATTTTGGGAAAAATTTCGCCAATATGTATTTTAAAAAATATCGTCATCATAAAAAAGGGTATTTTTAATTTTTTAATTTCCCAAGTGTATATTTATTTAATATTGGGAACTGAAGGGGTTTGAAACATAATAGGGACAAGTCATTAAAAAGGGATTAGAGGGAAATAATGAAAAGGGAACAAAATAATAAAAAAGTAGACCCAAATTTTTTTTATAACATTGTTGAATTAAAAATTTAAAACCCAAACCCAAAATATTAATTTTTAAATTTAAAAATATGTTAATTTTATTTAGGTTTAAATATTCAATTTAAATTTTTTTAAATTTATTTAAATTTCTTAGTGCTTTACAAATGATATTTTTTTTGTTTTTTTCTATTAACAATTTAAACAAAGAAAACTTTTTCCCGGTACTTTAAATTATTTTAAATTACAATCTGCCCCTTTTTTTAAATTTTCCTCCTAGTACACAAGGCTTTTTTAATTTTTTTTTCCCCAATTGTTTAAAAAATTTTTTTTAAGAAAATTAAATTAAAAAAGAAAACTCGAAAACCCAATTTTTTGGTTTTTTATTTTTTCTCAAATATATTAGTACATTTCCCCCCAAAAATACCCCCATTTTAACAAATAAATGTTTTTTTAAGTTTTATGCGTTTTAAACTAAACCCAAATGGAAAAAAAAAGAAAATTTTATTTAAAAGTTTTTAATTTTAAATAGTAAAACATATTCTAAAACAAAATTTTTTTCCCCTCTTACAAGCTGTAGACTAATGTAAGTAAACCCCCCTAATGCCCTTTCCCCCTCTAACGGTTGTAGATTTTGTCATATCACCCCAAATTTTTGACTTTTTAATTTTTCTAAGGGCTTGACTATTTTTAAATATATACCAAATTTCCCTTTTTTCTCTAAAGGCTTAGACTGTTGTCTATTTCACAATCTAAAGCTTTTTTCCCTCTAAAGGGTTTTTGGGCCCCTAGTCTTTATAACAAAACCTAATGTTTTTTAAACTAAAACAGAAATTGAATTTGTCAATATCATAAAAAAGGCCTTTTCCCTCAAGGCGGAGAATTTTCTCAATATCAAAACCCTTTAATGCCCCATTTTTTTAAAAAATTTTTAGACTTCGTAAATATCACAACCCAAACCCCTCCCCCCCAAAATGGCTCTAGATAGTTTTTTAAATATCACTAGCCCTCCCCTTTTTTAAGCCTGTGGCCTGTTGTCATTATCACTAAAACAAATAGCACCCTTCATTAAGATGTATAAGGGGTCAATAATACATTCATAAAAACGTTTTAATCATTGAACACTGTATGATTTAATATTATTGACATTTTTGCATTTACTAAAAGGGGTTTTTGTCAAAAACCCTTTTAAAAAAATAAGTTCTGTATTTTTTAAATCACAGTGTAACAAAAATTTTTTTGGGCTGATTTAAAATGTTGCCCCCCTAGGAAATTTTTATTAAAAGTGCCCCTTTCCCAATTTTTTTGGGAAAATGCTTTAGGAAGTTTTTAATGGGGAGGGGGGCGGAGAGTTTGTATTTAAAAATATCTCTAAGAAAGATAATAAGGCATTAAAAACATTTTTTTTGAAGACCGCCCCCTTTAAAGGAAAAAAAATCTTATTTAAAACCGCCCCGAAATTTAAACCCCACTCCCCAATTAATGGGGAAAAACCAGACTGGTTTTTTTAGTTTTTCCCTAGACACCTCCCCAAATTAGCCCCAAATTTTTTTCTGCCCCTTTGTTTTGTTATTTTTAAAAAAATTTATTTTACTAAATAAGACAAAACTCAATGGGAGGATTTAAAATTTTTGGGAAAAGGAAGAGAAAATTTTGGGGGGGAATTTAGGTTTGGGCTGAATACAATTATTTCAAATAGGGATAGGGTAAATGAGGTGGAATGGATTTGAAATTTGGTCTAAATAGGGATACATTTTAGTGGGGTTAAAATTTGAATTAGCTCAGATGGAATAGATGGTTTTATTTTGAATGGGTTTAAGAAATTTTAAGTTCAAATAATAGAAAAAATTTAAATAAAAAAAAGTTTTTGTAATGCTAAAAAATTTTTTGGGGTTTAGTATTAAAATTTGTTAAAAAATGTGTGTCTGTGTGTGTATATATATTTGCAGGGTTTTTATAGGAAAAAAAAAGTATTTGGTTAAGGTTCTAAGCTTTCTAAAAAAAAATTTTTTTAAAATCTTTATGTAACCCTTTTTTAAACATGACCCGTAGAAAGGTTTTATCATCACCTAGCCCGCCCCAGTTGACCCGTTTAAAATCGTCTAAAAAAAACCCCACACCCCCCTTTACGCAATTTCAATTTTAACTAAGCGGGGGCCGAGGGTCACCCCTTTGGGTTAAACCCCCCTCCCCCTTTAAAAAAAGTGAACTTTACTAACGTGAGTTTGGTTTCGCTCGCCCCGGGCGTATTCTAAAATTCTATAGGGCAATATTTTTGGTTTTTGGTGTTTTCGTGGGTCTGAGAGTGTTTGGAACATCCCCCCCCCCAAAATTTTTCCCCACACTGAGGGGGGCCACATGAATTTCCCCTAGGGGTTTTTTTAAAAGGTTTTGGGCCCCCGAGTAAGTTTCGCCTTTCACTTGGACTTAAAGGTAATAAGCTATCAAAATTTATAGGCCCCAATTTTTTTAAAATTCCCCCTTAGTTATTAAATTTTTTTCTTTTTAAAATTTTAAAATCTTGAACTTCAGTACTTTATATTATGAATAATGAATTATTTTGTTTAGGTATATTGCTCCTTGCCCATAAGGTAATGGGTAATGGGGTTAAAACCTTTGGTTCATTTATTTTTTACGTTTTTTTTTTGCATTTTTCGGAATGTTTAGTGGTTTGTTAAAAAAATTAAGAGAAAACCCTGCCCAATTTTTTTTTCTTTGGGGCCCGGACATATTTTTTTAGTATTTGTTAAGGGTTGAGGTAGGGTTTTAATTTTTTCCGCCTTGTTTTTTTTTTAGAGGTTTCTTAAATTGGGGGCCCCGGGGGCCGGCAGGGAGGTATTCTTATGTGGAACTTTTTTTGGTTATTTAAAATTTGGGGTGTTTTGTCATCTTTTGCTTATACTAAATTTTAATTAAATATTTATAAATATATATAAAATATATATATGGTTATTTAAATGTTTGGGGGTGGGGCCCCCCTTTTCAAAATATCCCCGGGGGCCCCTTCCCTTTTTTGCTAGTCTTAAAATTATTTAGTATAACCGGAATTTTGAAATTTTTAAATTTTGGCCAGGGATTTTTAAAAAGCCCAACCTTTGTTTAGGTTAGGTTTTTGTTCTTCACTCAACCCTTTAAAATTTTTGTTAGGGCATGTGCCCATTCTTTGCCATTAAATTTTGGGAAAAATATTATTTTTTAGGGATTGGAAGGGCCAAAATTTAATTTGAGTTTTTTTGTCATTCCTTTTGACGCGGTTTGGGACGTCTAAAAAATAAGGGGGTTGGGTATTGTTAGTTATTATTTTTGGGGCCCATCGGCCTTGGCGGTAATCCTTGTTTTGTTGCCCCTCTGGGTTAAGGGTTTGCATTTTTCTTTAACTCTTATGTTCGCCAATATTTAGGTATAATGTTTAAATTGTGAAATAAATGTATAAAAAACCCTTGTGCTTCCCCCCTGTGTGGGAAAAATGATGGGTGTAGGGCACACAAAACATCAAGTCATGCTAAACTGCATTTTTCATGTTTATGGAATTATCAATAATACAAAAAAAAAAAAAATAATTAGTTAAAAAATGTCCCTTTAATTTGGTTCTAAAGGGAATTTTGTTTTGATTTTAAATACTGTTCCCCCAAACGAAAATTTTGGGATATAGATTATTTTACATCTGTAATGGGCAAAACCCCCAAAAACAAAAAAAAAATGGTGAAAAATTTGATATTTTTTTTCACTTTTTTGCTGCCTAATAATTTCATGCCCGTGGGTTAATGTTTTAAAAAAGGGCCCTTTTGTCACATCTAGGTGGTTTGCTAGTTATGGGGTGGTCCCGGGGGAAAAAACTTGCTTATCATAAATTTTACTGAGGTTTTTATTTTTAAAAAAAGTTTTTTCCCAAAGTTCATCCCTTTGAAGGGATACATACTTTTCTTTAAAAATACGAAAGTGCCTTACCCTCAATGTAAAACACATTTTATTTTTTATGGTAGCAAGACGTGGTTTTTATGTAAAAAAAAAACCCCGGGAATAGAATTTAAAATATAGAGGTTGGAATTTAAAGAAATTTAAACAATTTTTTAATTTTCGGGAAGTATCATTGTAACAAATTTATAAAATAAGAATTTATTTTTTAAATTAATTTTGTAAATTTTAAATTTATAAATTATTGTGTATAATTCTAAATTTTTTTGGTTTTGATTTTCCCCAAATTTGGGGTTTCCTTAAAACCCGGGTGGCAATTTGAATATATTGGTCCCTGGGGAAGATATATAAGGAATGGGGAAACCCCTTTCCCCATTACTTTTAGGGGGGTTTTTTTTTATCCTCATGGTTCTAGCTTAAAAACATAAAAAATGGAAAACAATTCCCCTAAATCAAAAACCCCAAAACTTTATTTCATTAATTTTTAAACGTCGGGTATCCCCAAAAAGGTTTAAAAAAAACTGAGAAAAAGGAAAAAGAATTTTTGACTTAAATTTTAACAGGACTTTTTTTTC